>CM068711.1:26508620-26808620 GCA_035079005.1 Fraxinus americana | reverse complement strand
TGAAGATACCAAAATTGAATGGAAAGTACCAAGAGTAACATAATGGCAAATAAAATAACAATAAATCTCAATTTTTTAGTGCACTCATGAAACACATTAGTATAAGCAATATGAATAACATTTTGATTGTCACAATAATGAAAAATACCAGAAGAGTACGAGAGACCCATATCTTCTAGTAAGCGATGAAGCCAAAGTAACTTTGTAGTAGCATATATAAGAGCACGATATTTCCACTCTGCACTAAAGCAAGTTGTGGCAACCTACTTTTTTCTGCATGAAGAAATAAGAGTCACCCAAAAATAAATAGGAAACATTGATGGAACGACAGTCTATAGGGTCATCATCCTAATCCGCATCAGAATACCTAGGTAGAATTGGAGAAGAGTGAGCAAAAAAAATGAAGTCTGTGAAAGAGAGTCCCCTTCGTATAATGAAGTACTCGAAAAACAATAGAGAAGTGAGAAGTGCAAGGAGCAGTCGTAAACTGATTAACCAAGTGAACTCTAAAGGAGTAATCTTGACATTTGGTTCCAAAGGAGTCGAAACAGTCTTGTTGTCTATGATACTAGCACGAGAAAGCAAATCAGAATTATACTTGGCCTAAAAAAGATAGACTACAAAAAAAATTGTCTTTCACAACAAGCAAAAAATATTGCAAAAGATCTTTCGTAACATTCAAGCATATGTTGCAGGCTTTGATGTTGTCGTAGAGTTGAAGGATATGGGTATGTACAAAGATCCTTGCAAAAGGCCTTTAGCGAATAGTACTGAAGCCAGATTTTTTTTCATGTGAATCAACAACTAGAAACTGGAGTTGGTAGATGGTACATGATATTTTCATAGAGGCGAAAGTAGAGAATTTAGCTTTCATTTCATTTGGTTTTCACTTGCAAATTGAACTTTTTTATTTGGACCAATCGAGTCAAATTTGCTAACACATTAATAATGACATTTACTGAACGTTGTTAAAACGATTAACGGTAACATGCAAATGCACGTTGCTAAATTATTAATGACAATACACAACTCATGTTTCTAAAAATATTAAACGGCAACAGACCGCGAACATTGTAAAAGGACACATTAGCAATATCTATTAAAACATGTTCCAAAACTAAATTTATTTAACCAGTGGCAATTTAAACTTGCTGAATGTTGCGAAAGATCCCTTTTATCACCACAAAATTATTGAATGTTATTTTTTACATGTTAGCCATCTGAATTGGATGAAACTTCAAGATCCAAGAAGTAACAAAGAGAACTAAGATCCTTCATCTCTAATTGTTGATTTAGATAATTTTATAACTATGAATAAAGCATAATCATGAAGAATAAAAAAAAAAAAAAAACTAAACTAAGAAATAGTGGTACTGAATTTGACAAACCAGGCACATGGTGCTTGTTTTTAATCCTTACAAACCACATTGAAGCTGGCAGACTTTGCTAGCAGGATGACAAAAATCCCGACATAGGATGTATATAAACGTTTTCTTGGAGGTCACCATTTAGAAAAAAGCATTGTTGACATCCATCTGAAGAAGTTTCCAATGTTTCAAAGCAACAATAGCTAATATGCTGGGAGCAGAGGTAATTCGAGCAACTGATACAAATGTTTCTTCATAATCTTAACCCTTAGCCACTAAATGCACTTTGTAATACTCAACAAATCCATCTAAAAGAGTTTTAATTTTATAAACCTATTTACATCCAATAGGAGTTTTACCATGATGAAGATCTATCAAATCTCAAGTATAAGTTTTCTTTAAAGCTTGAAGTTCTTCATTCTTGGCTTGTTGTCAAAGAGGACCAGTACCAACCTCATAAATCATAATAAGAACGAAGCTCATGCAAAGCTACAATAATAGAGAAACAATGGTAATCATGAAGATGATGAGTTCTAGTTACCTAGGTAGAACGATGAGTAGGAACTGAAAATATTACAAACTAATTTAACAAACCAACCAAAGGAGGAAAAGAATTAAGAGAAGAAGAAGAAGAAGAAGAAGAAGAAGAAGAAGAAGAAGAAAACATATTATTGAGCCACCAAAAGATTAAGTTTTTAATGAAATACACAAGTTTATATATTACAAGAAAAGTTAAAAAAAAGAAACATATAAAAGAAGGAAACAAAATATTATCATATAATATTATATGATATCTAATTATATGTAACATCCCCCCTCAAAGTCACGATGTTACAGTAAAAAGTGGTGAGAGTTTGTCAAGCAAGAAACGAAAACAATGAATTGGATGAGATTTCGTAAAGAAGTCAGCAAGTAGTAACGATGAAGAAACAAAAGGTAGAGAAATGGTACCAGTCTGCAGATGATGGCCAATCAGATAACAGCTAATCTCAATATGTTTCGTACGCTCATGGAAATCATAGTTGTGAGAAATCTGAATAGCACTTTTATTATCACAATACATAAGGTTGGAGAGGAAGAAGAAACACCCATGTCTGCAAGTAACCAATGCAACCACACAATCTCAGTAGTAGTGGATGTCATTGCACGTTACCTGCCTCAGTAGAAGAACGTGAAACAAAAGTCCGTTTCTTACTCTTCCAAGAGACAAGGGAATCACCCAAAAATATACAAAAAATCATTAGTAGACTTGCGATCGGTGGGTTCACTGGCCCAATCAGCATCAGAATAGGCGTGAAGCAATAAAGAGGAAGTCGATAGAAATAAAAAAACTCTGAAAGTAAATACCACTAAGATCGCACAAAATATGAACATCAGCTACCCAATGATATGTTGTACGAGTCAAAACAAACTGACTAACAATGTGAACAACATAAACAATATCAGGACGTGTAATTGTAAGATAAACCAGACATCCAACAATGGTGCTATACAAAGTGGGATCAGTCAAGGGTACACCATCAGAGAGTGAATATCGAGCGTTAGACTATAGAGGAGTATCAGCAATTTTAGTATTAGTAAGCCGAGCACGCTCAATAACATCCATAGTATACTTAGACTGAGAGAGAAGGTAACATCTAGGAGAAGAACCAACTTTGATCCCAAAAAAATAAGATAATACACCTAAGAGTTTTTTTGGCCGTGTAATTGGAAGAGTGTTTCTAGTAATTACTTATTAGTATGAAAAAAGAGTAGATTTTAACTTAAGATATGTTGTCCTTCAATTGTAGTACTTTGCATGTATGTTTCAAATTGATATCTATCCTGTCATTATTCTCGCAATTGATCTGCTCATGGAGGTCACTTATGGAGGCAATAATGGATATGCTGGATTGTCATTATCAGGTGGGTACCATGCATGCGGGTTGTTTTGTAATTTCAAGGAAACTGCACCATTAGTTCCCAATTTAATTGTCCTGATAACTAGTTGGTTACCAACTTTAAAAATTAATAAATTAGTTTCAAACGTTTTGCTATACTCCGTCAGCAATAAAACAAATCGTCCAAATATCTCTCAAATTATTACATGCATATCTAACTTTCTGAAGCTAAAGTTTTACTTTTCAAGTTGAAGCGATTTATATTTCGACAAAGGCCACCAAATAATTAAACGAAGATTTAGACGATTTTCTGGTTGATTATGAAATTATAAATTTGTAACGAAATATTCCAGGCTAACTTACTCCTTTCTGAAAGGTTGTAAAAGTTATCAAACAAAGGTACATGTAGGGACCCTAATCCAATCTCTAATCCCGAGATTAGGTGAAATGCTGATTTGATTCATGTTTTGCAAACACTGAAGGACAAGATTACAGATAGTTGACAATGGATAAAGGGCATTCCTAATTCCTATTTTTTCTTGAATTAAACCACCTCACCCCCACCTACCTGTACTGCACCGTTGGTCTACATTGGAAAGAGACCAACTACTACCAGTTGATGAACTAGCAAGAAGGCGTTTTTCTATCTTGAAGATCTCTTGTTAGCCTATTTTTTATTCAAAACAGATATCTTGAAGATCTCTAAACAAATATACTGACATGCCAAATGTGTACAGATGTGAAAGCATTTTGTCCTGAAATTTCCATAGTTTTCTTCTTATGTTTTACAGATGTAGCAAAATTGAGTATTTTATTAAAAGAAAAAAAAAAAAATATATATATATAGAACGAACAAAGGAATTTGTGCGGTTCGCCACTTTTCTTACATCCGTAAGTAAAGAAAGGAATGAGCAAAAGGGTAAATACAGTAAAGTTCCGCACGCTCGAACACAAGCTCCTTACAAATTTTAGTGCCAAAAGAGTACAAAGTATAGAATGCATATTAAAAGATTGAGTAATGTTAGATGTACACTTTTGTGTACATTTAGTTTGACACTCTCTACACATGGGGCTGGGCCCACGATTTTAAAAATCACGGGCCCCACCCCCCATGTGAGGGAAGTGTCAAACTTGTTGTACACAAAAGTGTAAAACAAGAGTTATCCTAATAGATTTCAAATCTTACCATGAGATAGTCTATGATGATATATTCTTAAATATATAGGAGAAACAATGAAGTTGGCTAACCATTACTCTTTGGACGTAGAAAAACAAGGCCACAACTTATAGGATAAATAATCAATCCGTGGAGGGTTTTTATAAATTTTAACAACGGATTTTGATCTTAAAGTGCGTTTGATTGCCGATATTTTCTATAGAAAATGTGTTTTTCCCACGTAATTTCCTACTTTTGTGTTGTTAAATTAACAATTTTTTTCCAAAAAATATTTTCCTATTATTGATCATGTGATCATATTTTCCTTGAAAACAGGAAAAATATTTTCTTTGAGGAGTTGTGATTTTTATTTTTCAGATAACTTACTCTATTTTTCTCTCTCTCATCTATCCCCTCTCATCTACCCACAAAAAAATAATAAAAAGATGTATAATATTTAAACTAAATTAATCAAACATATTTAATTAATAGTATTTTCATACAACTGATTAGAATTTATTTTCTTTTCATATAAATTCCATACTCGCAATCAAATGCACCCTTAAATCTTCTCTACTTTGACAATTTATGAGTCGCTTATTAAAAATTTAAACTACTAAAAAACAAGTTTCGTTACCTGAATTTTATGTTCATGAGTTGAATCCTTGGAAATTTTCTTTGGGAAATTTAACAATAATCTTAGTTGAGAATAAAATATTATTTGTAAATTGATCTTGTAGATTTAACCGCGTGAGTGGACACCACCAATATCATTTACTTGTAGGGCCCCCAAATGCCAGTAAAGTCAAAATACTATTTAAATTTGTTTTAGGTCAAAATTCAGCTTTAACTTTTCCATTGTCAATATCAGCTGTCTACCCAAAATTCCAACACCCCTCCCCTCTCCGAATGAGGGTACACGTAAAAAATTACATTAAGAAAACAAATAGCTATTATCGCAAAATTTGAAGTGTTACTTTATTATCTGTATTCCATTATGATACGTCATCATCTTAACATCTTATTAATTTTAGTACATATTTTCTTATAAAAAGCATATCTTTTTCTTATTCCGACACAATAAAATAATACACTTTGTTTAATAAATGTTACAATACGTATAACTGTTTATTTAACTTTAAATTTAAAAGAAGAAAGAAATTCGAAAGACGAATATTTATATGAACAAATATTATTGCATGTTTGGTAGTGCTTAGATTAAAATTTAAGCAACAAGTCTCACATAATGTGTGAATAAAAACTGTGTTTAACCAACTTATATAATAATATATCTCATTTTTCACATAAACTAAAGTTAAAGTCATGTTCCCTTCTATTCTAATAATAGATGAAGTAGGGGGTAAATGAAACTATGCATATCTTGTGCCTTCTCTTGAAATCAATGCCCTAATTATAGGTATTTAACTATGAATTCTTCACTTTGGCTAGTTTAATTAATCTTAGAATAGTACATTTAGACGCGAAGAAAGTATGATCATGTTTAACACATTTCGTTTTGAAACACATATTATTAGTTTTTACGGCATTCTCACTCCTTTCTTGCACTATTGCTTTCTCTTATTTCAGTGCCAATTGCTTCTTGTTAAAATTTGTGTGTCACCCCTGTTGAAGATAATTGAGAGTCCTAAGTGCTCGTTTGGCCCCCCGTTATTCCATATTATAATGAGAGGAATAATAATTTTTATGAAAAATATGCGATTAAAAAAAAAGAAATTTATTTGAATTTATGTGTAATATTATTTTAGTGAAAAATGTGTACTTGAAAAGAAGATACATAAAAGTCATCAAAAATATAATTTCATATTAATAAGATGTAGTTTTAATTAATTAATTAGTCGTTATCACCTCTAGAATACAAATAATATTTCGACAAGTAACATTAAAATAAGATACCATGTTTAACCATTCGGGTCACATGTTTAAAATATAAATGTATAACTAATATAATAATTATAACAATGTGATTGGTCTACCTAACAAGAATATAATTACACACAAAAGTACAGACGCCAAATCAACAGTGATCTCCTCTGGATCACTTTGATTATATAAAGAGATCTCAAGAAATCCTTAAGGCCCCTTTAAGATCTGAAACCATAACCAACATATCCGGCATCAAATCTTAATAAATCTATGGATAAGTTCTTTTCAATGTTTTCAATACGAGAAGAAGATGATTTCTTGCTGGAAAACCCAACTTTTTCCATAACCTGTCCAGAATTCATTATCCCAAAAGATCTAGGAATTGGTCCTGCTTCCCTGTCTTCATTACAGGTACAAGGGACAACCTTAAACAACAATAATAAGGGTAAAAGGAAGTGCATATCTAATGAGTGTCCCAAAGATGTCCTGCTGAAAAAAATCGTGCACCGGGAAGTTGAAAGACAAAGAAGACAAGCAATGGCCAACCTTTATGATTTGGTCCGTTCTGTGATTCCTCCGGAACTTCTCAAGGTTCAATTTTTATGTTTTCGTTTAATGAAAAATTATTTTTCAAGGGACTACTAAATCCCTTCTGAGCTTTACTATTTTATAATCATGAAACAATTTCATTTATGGCATATTTGTTACGTTGAATTGGACACACATGAAATAGAAATAAGGAAGAAAATGAAGTTAAAATCTTCTTTGTTAGGTATATATGTCTCTTATTGTAGAGTAGGCTTTCCATCTCCAATCATATTCATGAGGCTTCAAATTACATAAGATACCTGCAAAATAACGAATGTGAATTTAGGAAAAGAGGGTTAAAATGTTCTTCATTATTGTGTCTACTGTTGATCTATACTATGTGCTCTTATATGTCTCTTTTCTAGGGAACAATTCCAAATCCGATCATATTTATGAGGCTGCAACCTATATAAGTTGCCTAATAACTAATATAAGGGAATTGGAAAACAAGAGGATTAAAATCTTCTTCATTATCATGCATAGAGCTGTTTACATATGTGCTCATGTTACATACATGACTCTTTTCTAGGGTAAGTGTCCATATAGGATCTTGTTCAATAGATTAAATATTTCATAAGATGCCAGCACCAATTAATAAGGGAATAGGGAAGCAAGAGGTTTAAAATCTTCTTCATTGTCGTATGTAATGTTATCACACATGCTCGTAATACTTGATATGTTTCCTTTTATAGGGAAAGCATTCCAGGCTGTTTCATGCATATTCATGAGGCCAGAAATTACATAAAATGCCTGAAAAATAATATAAGCGAACTGAGGAAGAAGAGGGTTAAAATCTATAATACTTGTATATGTTTCTTTTTTATAGGGAAATTTTGTTTAGTACTTGATGCTCGTCATATGTATAAATGTAACATGTCAATTTCTCTAAGCAGGGACGTAGCCAGAATTTCAATCTTGCGGGGACGAAAATACGGGGGGTGGAGGGGGGCCCCTCCCAGCCAAAATTTTTTTTTTTTTTTTTTTAACTAAGAGGATTGAAAAAGACAATTTTGAGTACAAAAATAGGCAAGTTAGATTGACTGACCAAAAAGACAATTAGTTTGTTGATACAAAAATAATATGTCCATCATGTGTCTAACGCTATACAAATTGAAAACATGAATATTAGAAGGATATCAAAAAGATAAAAAGTAAACCGTCTATCTATATAACAGATGGTAAACATGGCTTGGACATCTCAAAATGGTCTCTTCTTGTCTTCATCACTTCAAACTTGTCAATAAGAGAATCTAATGGAAAAGTATCAACAATCTCATTTTCTATATACACAAGCGTGGTACTGGATAAAATATTATCTTCCATTCTATTACGCAATCTTGTCTTAATGACACTCATAGCTGAAAATGCACGTTCTGTAGTTGTTGTTGAATGGGAAGAGTCAAAACAAGACGAATCAATCTATCAACAAGATTATAACTTATTGATTTTCTTGTTAATGCCAACAGTTCGCAGACATCGGGAAGTGTTGTCAAATTTTTAAATTGAGAGTTACGCTGAATTTCAATTTCATATAGCTCCAATTGATGTATCAAATGCAACTTCTCTTGATCTGTAAAGTCAGAAGGATAAAATTTATCTGCAAGCTTACAAATATTCTAAACATCAAAAGTGTTGTAGCGATCTCTAGGATCTAATGATGAGCTAAGAATAAGCAATTCCATCACATTTTCATTAAATCTATCTCTTAACTCCTGAACTTGAAAAATCAACTATTGTAAGAAACAAGTCAATTTTGTAATGATGTTGCAAAGTGATGGAATCTTTTTGCTTAGAAGTCGTCCCTCGACCTGTTCTATATAAAGAAGCCATATCAGGAATGTCTATGTTTCTTGAAGTACAAAATGACTTCACATTGTTCAACAATCCATCCCATCCATCTTATCTATAGTTTTGAAGTCGGGTTTTCGTCACTGACACCAATTCCATTACATTCAATATATCATGAGATTTAAATTGTAATACTTAACAAAGAACATCAGTAAATCCCAAGATATCTCTCATTAAATGTAAAATAAACACGAACTCAAAAGATGTCATGCCATCATAAATACCATCAGCTTCACTCCTATTAGCTAAAGTACTTCTATCATTGATGATATCAACTGAAACAGAACAAGTGTCATAAAAAAACAAGCAAACTACAAATGGAACCATAGTGTGAGCTCCATCTTATACTTCCAGCACGTTTTAGAGTTCCAATATGATTTTTTCCTCATCCAGTTTCAAACTCTTCATTCTCATCATTGGCAATCATTTCTGCAATTCTAGCTACTTGAGAACTTCGAAGTTTATCACTAAGTTTACTAAGAGGTAACCAAGTTCACAATAAGAGTTAAGTAATCAAAAAATTGAGATACTAGAATTACTTACCTAGCTGTTGCCACAAGAGCCAATTAGAGTCGATAAGCAAAACGATGAACTTAATATGCATATGGGCATTCCTCAATGAATAAAGCTTGCAATCCATTCCACTCTCCTCGCATATTACTAGCTCCATCATATCCTTGACCATGAATTTTTTGTATGCAAAGGTTATGTTGAGGGAGCACTCTATGCATCTCCTTCTTTAAAGCTGATGATTTTGTATCTTCAACATGAACCAAATCAAAAAATGTCTCTCGTATGAAACCTTCTTTGTCAACAAATCTAAGAACAATAGCGATTTGCTCTCTTTTTTATGAATCTTGAGATTCATCCACTAATATGCAAAATTTGGCATTACAAATCTCATCTACAATAAAATGTTGTACCTTGGATGCTAGAAGAGATAATATCATCTTTTGAATCTTAGGAGAAGTATAAGTTGCATTTCTTGGAGCATTCTTAAACACAACTGCATCCATAACTTCATTGTAACGTGTTGTCTGTTTAATCAACTGAATAATGTTTCCTCTGTTAATGGATTCAGGTGTTTCATCACGACTTCTGAATACTATCCCTTGAAGTGCACACCATTTTATTGCATCAATGGATACTTGAACTTTCAATCGATTATTTGCAACCTTCTTAGAGCTTTGCTTCTCAATAACTTCATCCACGTGTTGCAATGAATTCATCAAGTCACGACAAAATTCATGGCCCTTTTGTGTAATGTATTTGGGTAATTTCCCACATGATTTATAAAAGCACAATTCTTTCCATTATTAACTTTCTTCCCATTCCTGAAATCCTCAATTGTAAATGCATTTTGACCCGTTCGAGCACATGGTGGATTAAAAAGACAGCAACGAAGATAATATATCCCATTTTTTGTTAGCTAAAACTCTCGCCAATCTGGAAAGAGTTTGTACCAACAAGGGATAAACCGTCTACCATTCTTATCCAAATACATTGATGTTCTAGGAGGAATTGGTTGATATGGGCCCAACTTGACATAAGCTCGTCTGATTGCATCCCTCTGCTCTACCGAAAAATCCAACATTGATTTGCGTAGTCCAGGATCACGTTCCAGTGAAGATGAATTGAATTCCTCATTCTGAGGAGAAGAATCAACAACATATAGTTCTTGACCTACGTTATCTTTCGGAATAAGAGATTCAAGATTAGAAGTAGAAGCTTCCTCAAAAGTTCCTTTCTTGAAATATGAATCAATCTTCTTCATGCTATAAATATTCCCAATAATTCGAATTAATTTCAATACCCACTACTCACAATATAATTTAAATCAGTACTGAAATTCAATGTTCAATTCAATCGCCTATCGCGTAGAGAAGAGATTTGAGGAAGAATGAGGGGTGTATGTAGTCGAGATTACATTTTGTGGACCGTGGGCTGTTGTCCGTGGATATGCTTTTGCGTAATTGATTCATAAATGAGGCCTTTACCTTTGGATTGTATTTGAGCTATTTATTTATTTATTTAAGTAACTATTGGATCTTTTGTTTAGGTATAAGATTTTTGTATGGTTGAATTTTGAAATGTAAGTTATTGGGTCAATATTTATTAATGGAAAAAAATATTCAAAATTTTGTGGGGACGAAACTAAAAAATACATTATAAATTAACTAGGAATAGTGGACCAGCGTACAATGTTGTAAGATGACAGGAAAATATTATAAGGAAATTGATATACAAGAGGGTTCAAATGTTCTTCATTATCTCGTATAGTGTTGTTTAGTGCTATGTGCTGATAACTGCTTTTATTCATGAGGCTGTAAATTATATAGTATGCCTGCAACATAATACAAGGAAATTTGGAAACATTAGTGGTCCATATCTTCTTCATTACCGCTTGTACTACCCTTCAGCTATATACTCATAAACGTGTATGTCTCTCTTTCTATTGTCGCGATATGGCTGCAAATTATGTGTAGAACTACATAATCTCTGTCTCGTTTTCTCGGGCAAACCTCTTATATCGGATCATATTCGTAAGGCTGAAAATTTTATGAGATGCCAGCAAAATTTTATAAGGGAATTGGGAAACTACAAGAGGGTTATATCTTCTTCATTATGGTGTGTAGATCTGTTTTAGACTACATGCTCATAATATGTATATATGTCACCTTCTCTAGGGTAGGCAATATTACATGGATCATGTTACGAGCAAGGCTATATTTATATAAGATGCCTGGAAAATAATATAAGAAAATTAAGAAACAATACAATGTTAATATTTTCTCCTTGTACAGTGCTGTCTAATACTATGAGCTTTTATAATGTGTTCTCTTTTTTCTAGGGTAAACGTTCCGTGTCAGATCATATTCACGAGGCTGCAAATTATATAAACTACCTGCAGAATAATATTGAGGAATTGGAAATCAGGAGGGATAAGCTAAAGAAATTATTGAATGAACAAAACTTCAAAACTGGAAGCTGCAGCAAAACTTCACCTGTTAATGTAACTGTACAATCATGCACAGTTGGTATTGAGGTTTCAATAACAGGAGATTTCACCATACCCCTATCAAGTGTGCTGCAAATGCTGCTAGAAGAAGGTCTGAATATCATCAGCTCTATTTGCACCCAAGTTGAGGGCAGATCACATTACACTATCCTATCCGAGGTAAAGTTATAAATGAAATTTAGTTGTTTAAGAATCTCATCATTGATTATTAATAAGTAGATGATCTTTTTAAGTTTATTTCATGCACTAATTTTTCAGGTTATGGATGCTCCTGGTGTCAACCTTGATATGCTGCAAAGGAAGCTGGGTTACACGATCAATCATTAGATAAATTTCGCGTAAATTAAGTTGATTTATGTTAACAATATATATATATATATTTTTTTATGTGAACTGTAGAACCCAAAACTACAGGCATTTTTATGCTGTATTTCCAGGTATTTCGTATTGTTAGGGTATATTATATCTTACTTAAATGAGGAATTAATCTCATTTCAATCCCAATTTAGATTTGACTATTTCGCATTGGTTTCTCTTAGCATCAATATCTTGTTACTGAAAAGATGACCCAAACATGGAAAAACTTTGGAGTATATCTAGGTTTGCATAAAGCCCGAAGGTTTGTAAAATTGACTTATTTCTAGGTTGAGTTAATTGGAATGCGATCTTTTAACCACGTTATATGGTCCCACGTTATATGAATGTATATTCTTGTCCTAAAAAGTAATTGTCTGGTTGTTTCGTCCACTTAGAATCGTCAAAAGAGATTTTTCGTTATTAAAGAAATTTTCTTTAATAAACAAAGAAAGACCACTAGGACTATGTCCCGGACATTTACATGAATTTTAGGTTTTTAAAATTGGAGGTAGTATCATCTTACTTGTGTGTAAATATATTGTGTTTCGTACGTTGGAGCTCAAGCGTTATATACTTCATTCTTGGTCCTTTGTATTTTCTGTTCTACAATGATAAATTACACTTCTTCGTGAAAAAAACAAAGATAAAAGAAAAAGAAGCATTAAAATTATTAAGATTTTGAATTTTATCTTAAAATGTGAACCTTGTTAATTGGATTGGATCAAGTTCTTATATATTCTAACAAAGGAAAAATATTTTATCTTCTCAATTAACCCACATATCCCTACACGGATCCCTACCCTCCACCCCCTCCTCCACCCCACCACCACCACCAAAATAATTAAAAATAAAATAAAAAGCACAAAAAAGGTCAGGAAAAAAAATTTTGAAAAAAAAAAAATCCAAAATGTTCTTTCTCATCCAAGTTTTTTTGTGCCTCATATATACAAATATCTCTATTTTTAACAAAATCATATCAAAATTTAGAAACTAACGCAGTGAGTGTGTATATATATATATATATAATCAACAACAAGAAGATAGAAACGAGAATTTACTGAAATGGCTAAATCCCCTAAAAAACTCTTGTAATTTCATTGCATTCAAAAGAAAAAATATTGAAATATGAAACTTGATTACAAAAAATAGCTAAATTTTTGAATGGTGCCACACTAAGATGGGGAGAATGGGGGTGGTGGTGCGGCCGATGACATGGTACAAAATTTAATGAGCAAGAATCATCAATTTTTTAGTACTTTTCTTACTTATTTTATGCTTTTAATTATTTTGGTGGTGTCAGTGGAGATACTGGAGGGTAAGGGATAGGTATAGGCAAAGGAGGTTTAATTGGGTAGATAATATATTTTTCTTTTATTAGAATATTTTAAATTGTTTTATGTGAGACATTTTTGTAGTTTTTTAAAATAATTGGAACTCTAGATGCAATTCTTTTATATTATGTTTTTTATTGGAAAAACAAAAATTATAAGGACGATTGCGCAAGCAGACAAACAATAGGGACAATTTATGCAAAATATGTTGGTCCGGGAGTTTACAAAGAACACAAAAACAAAGCAGTAAATCGCGAGAAAATAAAGAACACAAGGATTTTTCGCCCAAAGGGCCCAGATGTTCAGCTTTAGGCATATTCACTCGTTGAGCATCTACACAAAGGGATTAAGCTCTAGTTCTACTAAAATCACCAAGAAAAATTACAATGTATGAGATTTCTTCACGATTTCTCTCACCTCAAATCACCCAGAATATACACAATCTCACATTTTATACATCAAGTGTAGTATCTGTCTCATCACTAAGAAATATACAGAGATTGAACATGAAATCACTAAGATTTACAAAACCGAAGAGAGATGAACTCTAAAACACAGAGAGAACATCTCAAAAGCACTGAATAATTCAACCCCAAATGAAGTTTCGAGAATGACATAAGGCAGGGAGATCAAGAGTCAATCATCAGACGGTGGAGATCTGGCCAAGTGTAGGGCCAGATCATAAGAACAAGAAAATAATAGAGGCATGTAAAGTGTAAACACATTTTTACTAACAAGTAATAACATTGGGCCAAGGATCCGATTCTAACACTGGCTCAACACCAATAGACTGGGCTAAAAATTTGAGGCAGTCCAATACATATAACAATCTCCACCTTGCTAAACAATTATTAGTGATTTATAGGTACTAGAGAACCATTATGTATCATTTGCTCTTATTTAACCTGTAAAAATAAAAAAAATCGAAAAAGTTAGAATTTATTCACACACAGCCCACTTGATTATTCTAAACTTATCGCAATTCAGTAATGATTAGGATTTTCAAGTAGTTTTTGAATTTATTCAAATGAAGAACTTTAGTTTCCAAATCAAAGGGATTGAATTCAATTGGAATTTTTTCTAGACTAATTAGACGCTTTTCAGCCATGTTCCTTACAAAGTGAAACTTTATATCAACATATTTGGTTCGATCATGATACATATGATTTTTGCTACGATGTATAGCACTCTGATTGTCAATATAAATTTTAGCAGAATTATTCACAAAGCCAATTTCACTTAGTAACCCTCTCAACCAAAAACTTTCCTTAACATCATCACAGACAGCTATATATTCTGCCTCTGTAGAAGACAAGGCAACAAGCCTTTGCAATTAAGATTTCCAACTAATACAACCATCACACAAAGTTAAAACATAAGAAGAGGTAGACCTTCTTATATCTAAATCTCCAGCAAAATCAGAATCAGTATATCTTTTCAAACCAATGCCTTCGTTACATTTTTTAAACAACAGACCTAATTCAGTAGAACCTTTTAAGTATTTTAAAATCCACTTCATAGCCAGCCAATGTGTCTCATCGGGAGTAGCCATAAACCTACTCAGAATACTTATTCCATGAGCCAAATCAAGTCTGGTACAGACCATTAGCCGCATAATAGATCCAACAATGTTAGCATAGGGAATGTTTTCCATTCTCTTAAACTCTTCATCAATTTTAGGTGACTGTTCACTAGATAATTTGAACTGATTGACAATAGACAAAGAAGTAGGTTTACAGTCAATCATAGAAAATTTTTCAAATATTTTCTTTATGTATGCGCACTGTCTTAAACACAAAATGCAAATCAGTTATGTTCCTTTCGATTTCCGTGCTAAGAATATTTTTAACTTATCCTAGATCTTTCATTGCAAACTCAAATTTAATTTTGATTTAATAAAATCTATTTTAGATCTGTTTTGACAGGCAAGTAACATATAATCAACAGATAAAAGCAAGTAAATAGATTTAAGTCTTCCTAACCCTTTGAAAAAGAGACAAGAGTCATAATTGCTCTTAACAAAACCCAAGGTCTGAATATAAGAATTGAACCTTTTATACCACTATCTGGGAGCTTGCTTCAAGCCATAAAGAGACTTTTTCAACAAACAAACCTTGTAAGTATTAGATTTTACTTCATAACCCACAGATTCTCTCATATAGATGGTCTCATTAAGATCCCCATTCAAAGACAGTTTTGCCATCAAGCTGACCAAGGTCCTAGTTAAAATAAGTAGTAAGAGCAAGCAGAATTCTAATGGAGGTATATTCAGCAACAGGAGAAAATATCTTATTGTAGTCCACTCCTTCCTTTTGAGTGAAACATTTTGCAACAAGTCTAGCTTTTATATCTTTTACCTCCTATGTTAGAATCCCCTTCTTTGATTTTAAAAATCCATTTACAGCCAACAACCTTTTGATTTTCAAGTTTATTAACCAAAATCCAAGTTTTATTGTAGGTCAAAGATTCCATTCCTCATTCATGGACAGTTGACAACTTCTTCAAATGTGGAGGGTTCAGAAATCAGAGAGTCAAATGCAGTGAAAAGAGTAACAAAATCATCACTATTGAACCTAGTGGAAGGAATTCTATTCCTTCTATCTCTGTCTCCAGTCTGTTGATAGTCAGCTAGAGAAGGATTAGTAGATTCAATTTCAACATCAGGTTCACTCAGATCCTGATTTGCTTCAGATTGAGTAGACACCACCTCAATCAAATCATTGCGATTATCAGTTTGATTTTCAAGAATGGTTTCAATAATATGAGTAGATTTATCAGATTCTGTCTTAAATGTAATCTTGCAAGGGAAATCATTTTCATTAAAGATTACATTTCTACTGATAATTACTTGAAACCTATTCTTAGATTTTACCCAAAGTCCATACCTTTTGGTTTCTTTCCAATACCCCAAGAAGACACATTTCAAAGATCTTGCTTCAAGTTTTCCTTCATTTTGATGGGAATAGGCAGCACATCCACAAACTTTAAGTCTATTGTAATCAAGACATTGTTAGACCACAGTTTCGTAGGGATTTGAAAATCAATGGCACTTAAAGGACTTGTCTTAATGATGTATGCAACAGTTTTTAAAGCTTCCTCCCCAAAAGAATTTTGGAAGACCAGAACTGTGTATCATATATTTGACATTTTCCAAATCGAGATTTGTTTTCAACATATGAAAAAGTTTACAAAAGTATTGTGTTAATGGAATATTATTCACTTTGCAGGATAGTTGATATTGGAAGGATGAGAATTAAGATGTTTAATGGGATTGTTAGGACACTTGATGCTATAAGACATGTTCTAGATTTGAGTAAAAATCTTATCTCTTTGAGTGCTCTTAATTCAAAAGAGTACAAGCAAAATTGTGGATGTGGAGTACTTAAAGTTAGTAAAGGTATTCGTATTATATTCAAGGGACACAAAAGGTCCCAATTATATATCTTGCTTGGTTCTACAGAATTTTTGGATATTAATTAACAGAAATTGGGGACTCATGAGGATTTTGAGTTTTGTTCAATATCTTTGGAGTTTGATTTAGAGACAGACCCAATATATATATTAGGCATCCACAGAGGTACGTTGAAGTTGATTTAGTTGCTTATGCTTTAAATGTGATTGAAGATATTGAGTCTAGCAAATAACCTTCTATAGAAGCAGTCAATTGTGTTGATTCTATCCCACAGTTTTTGCCATGTTTGGTAACTATTATTAAGTTATCTACAATCTTGTTGCTTTTGGGGATAATTCGATAAATTTTGGTGTTTAAGGTAATTCTGTTGAGTAGAGGTTAGAATTCAGTTGATACTTAGTTTTTGAGTTTTTCGTAGTTGGGCTCTTTTGGAAGAGGCTGAGAATTTTTTTATTGGAAGATTTTTTTGTAAAGAGCTTTTTTTTTTGGCTGAAGAGTTAATATTAACTGCTTGCAATGAAATTTGTCTTCGGGTGGAGAATTTTTAAAATTTTGTTCATTGTAGTGAAATTCGTGCCAAAGTAGAGATTTTTTAAAATTAGGGTGTGACCCGAATTCTATTTGACAAACTATTTGAAAGTTCTATTTGATGTTTATTTGTGAATTCTAGTAGGATCAATTAGGGAGCCTGAAATTTATTTTGGATATGAAGAAGATATGAAAGAGTCCAAGTTGCAATAAGAGAGGATGAAATTGTACGAATAAAAGGAAATAACGAATAGTGCTTGCTATACACGCTCAGCTATCACTCGTGCACCCAAAACAGGAGCACTAGCATTCCCGTTCTGCGAGGCAACTGCTCAAATGGCAGGTTATCGTTCAACAATCGTGAGATTGTCACTCGAGCGGTGGTCTTATCCGAATTTTGAATAGTTCTTGTTTTTGGCAATTTTTTGAATCCAATTTTATCCCAAACCAAACATGGGCTAGTTAATTTGATTATTTTGTTGACCTATGGTTGATTTCATTCTTAATGTTTTGATCATAACAAAAAAAATTCATATTGTTTCATCAATTGATTTTGAATAATGATAGTTCAATGTTAAAATCAATCAAGCATTGCCAAAATCAACACATTATAAATCGGACTCGAAATAAAGATCAAAGTGGAAGTTAAGCGTTCAAGTCAAATCATTCTAGACGAGGGTTTAAAAGACAAATGTCAAGAAAAAGCAATATCAAGATGAGAAGTCAAAGAGGTAAACTTCGAAATAAGATCAAAAGCTAGACTTCTTAGTCCAAATATAGAGGAACTAATACTTTGATGTTTTAGTAATGAATGATAAAATCTCAAAAATCGTTTTATACATGAAAATATTACTTCATAAAAACACTTGCATAAAAAAATATTCAAAGGATAAAAATTTCAACTTGATATTTAAACATTTTACAATTTTACTTTCTCTTTCAAAAGACTACGTTTTTCAAAAAGAAAGAAAAAAAGTCAACACGGACGTCCAGTTCGCCCAACGGTTATTTTTTTGATCGTTTTGATTTCAAACGCACAATGACTAGTTAGGTCTTCTAGTTTAGGATGCGGTTGTCCGATTTTCCAGAACTTTAGGCGTTTTGACTGTTATAAATACCACTTCACTTTGCATTCATAAAAAAATAGAAGAAAACTTACATTTTTACATTCATTTTAGTTATTTTTTCATAACAAAAACTTTGATTGTTGAATTAAATTTCTTAAATCATTTCTCTCATCATAGTTTTTTATTTCTCCTTGTATTTACTTATTTATATCAATTTTAAAAGAGATATGTATATATAAAAAGATCTCAGGCACTTACATTGCATAAACTTTTCTACTTCTTTATATAGAAAAATTTGATTGATTGAATCAAAATTTTAAAATTATCATATTAATCAAAGTTTCCCATTTTTCACTAAGTACTTAATTTATTACAATTATTCATTGAAACAGAGATATATCTTGAGATGGTTTTTTAATCTACATTACATTTATTTCTTTTTCATACTCTCATTGAAACACTTTGATTGATTGAATCTAATTTTTATTATCATATTTATCAATGTTTTTCATCAATACTTGAACTATCATTTATTACTATTCATTGGAGTGTTGATCTTTCTTAATACTTAACTTATTTGTATTACTTATCAAAAAATGAATTTCATTGTAAAATCACTTTAATAAAGTGTGGGTTGTGTTGAAGTCCTGTTAAAATCAACATTGTATAAGGAATGATGATCTTTGTTGTAAGTCTTCGTGTGGGTCATATTGAGGGCCGTGAAAGCTCAGTAGTAGATCGTGTTAAGGTCCTGTAAAACTCAACATTATATAAGGATCGGTGTTTTCTAGTTGTAAGTCACTGAAAGCATTGTAAAGGGTTGGATTACATCATAAGCCCTTGCATGTGCAGGAGAGCTTGGTTTCGGAGAACGTAGATCACTGTTTTGGATTAAACCTCCACAATTATATTGTTTACATCACGTCTTCCTTTTACTTATCGCTTTTGTACCTGCGCTTATTATTTGAATTAATCTATTTAGTCTTTATTTGCTTAAATTTAGATTAATTTTTCTAAAAAGTTTTAAATGCCAATTTATCCCCCCCCCCCCCCCTTCCTTTTGGTTATTTATTCTTGGGCCGTCATATTCATCAATTTCCTTTTACTCACTCATTCGATGGAATTAAGCGTGGATATAAGTCTATTAAAAGATGAGCATAAAGAAAAAAAAAAACGCGTAAAGCCTAACTTTAAATAGTACATTGAGTCATATGAAATCTTTCTTAAAGACACTATTTGATTCGTACTATATAAAAGTCATTGTTTGGCATTTATTTATAATTTTATTAATCATTCAAATAACTTTATTCATATATTTTATAGTACCTTCAATTATTACTCACTTATCCATCATTCATTTTATTTATTTTATAATTTTACCCGTTATAAACAACTCTCGCATGTAAGGGTGGACCCAGCACCTGGCCAGCCCCCGCAGCCACCCATGCTAGATCCCCTAGGAGTTTCAAGTCGTCGTTCGCCGACCGTCGAAAAGAAATGAAGAAGACGCCCCCTATGCCTGCCAAGAATGGGTGGCCATTGGCCTGAATTTTTTCTTTCATTTCTTATTGTTTGGGCCTTTTAAAAATAATAAAGCCCCAATGAATGGGCCCAGCCCATGGTTATTGGTCCACTGGATGAATGGATATATGGGTTCATTAGCCACAAAACCTAATCCAATTCCAAAATTGAAAACTGACAGGGGAAGGAGACGACCAGAAAAGTGAACGCTGCGAAGTGCAGACATACTGTTTGTGACGCCGTCGATTGATGAAACCGATGGACTGTGGTGAACAGTGAGCGCCTTTGGCCTTTGCCCTTTAGTTTTGTCGCCCATAGCCAAATTTTGGGATTTCATAATTATTGATACTACAATGGATATCATAATTCATATTCTAAAACCTCTAGAACCTATTTCAAGAACAATTTATAAGCTAATCTTGAGATGAATAGAGAAAATTGAAAGCCTGCAAACTATATATAGAAAACTAAAAGAAATTCTAAAGTTGTTAGCATCATCACATTGATATGAAATTTAATACATACCAGTTCATTAACTAATTTATTTGACTTTAGACATCTTAATATACCATTAATTCTAAGAAACTAAGTGACACAGACTTGTATAATTGTCGGTGGTGTATGAACCGTTTCCGTTTGGTTTCAACTTTCACTCTCCATTTTTCCTTTTTTTTTCTTTTTTTTTTTAAAGTTTTTGTGAATTTATGAATTATGAGAACTGAGATTTTATGTTGTATTATTGTTTGAGACTATGATTTATGACTTATGAGTTATAATTTTGATTTGTGATTTGGGAATTTAGGTTTTTAGGAAATTAAGAATAGGTGAAAAAAAATTAATAGAGATGATGCTGAGCTCAATTAAATCATGTATACACTGTTTTTTAATCAATTTTAATTAAAAAAATAAATTGGGGCATTTTGCAAATTATGAAGCGATTTTTTCAACCGAAATGAAAGTCCATATCTTGTTTTTCTTTTTCTAGTTGTGCATCTAGTTCCACCACTTATTCTAGTCGAACACAAGAGTTAGTAAATAATACAAAAAAGTCATGACCTCAATTCAATGTGGATGATCTTGTATCTGATCCAGGGAAACGCCCCCCAATTAGGATGGCATATTTGGAGAAAGGTCATTGTCAACCATATGGACATGACTTTCCAAAAAGACAGATAGGGATTGACAATAGGTGTTTCCGAAAAGACTGGTTCTCTCAATTTCATTGGTTGGAATACAATATAGAAAATGATGCAACGTATTGTTTGTTTTGCCACTTGTTCAAACCTGATATAGGGGGTCAAGGGGGTGGACATATATTCACTAAAATCGGCTTTAGGGATTGGAAGCACAAAAAGACATTGAAAGATCATGTCGGTCTCTTTGATAGTGCTCATAATCGAGCTTTTGCAAAGTATACCAACTTGGTGAATCAAAAGCAGAGTATCTCCTATGTTATTTATAACCAAAGTAGTAGTCAACCAAAAAGTTAGACGAGATTGACTGCGAGCTAGATTGTACTAAATTTCTCTTGATGCAAAGATTGTCATTTCGTGGTCATGATGAATCAAAAGAGTCTCTTAATAGAGAAAATCTAATTGAGCTACTAAATTGGTATGGAAATCGTTGTCAGTAAGTTAAAGAAATACTATTTAGTAATGCTCCTGGAAATCACCAAATGACTTCACCAAACATCCAAAAGTATTTGGTTAATTGTTGTGCAGTAAAGACGACAAGGGCTATTATTAATGAGATTGGTGATTCTTGTTTTCAATTTTGGTTGATGGCACTCGTGATAATTCTATAAAAGAACAAATGATAATTTTTTTAAGGTTTGTTGACAAAAGTGGGCAAGTGAAGGAGCGTTTTTTGGTCATTTCTCATGTCACTGATACTTGTGCCCAATCACTGAAAGATGCCATTGATGTAATATTTTCTATACATGGATTGAGCATATCTAGCCAGCGAGGTCAAGGTTATGATAGAGCAAGCAATATGTCAGGTGAGTTCAATAGCTTGAAAGCTTTAATTCTAAGAGATAACCCATATGCTATGTGTGTTCATTTCTTTGCTCACCAACTTCAGTTATTAGTTGTTTCTGTGGCATGTAGAAATTGTATGCTTGGTGATTTTTTCAACATGCTTCCTATTATTGTGAATTTGTTAGTACATCATGTAAGCATGTAGATGCTCTTCAATCAAGTTATCATTCTAATATTCTGGAGAAGCTTCATATTGGGGAACTTTCTAGTGGAAGTAGTCAATTTCAAGAAATGAGTTTGGCCTGCCCAGGTGATACTAGATAGGGCTCACATCTACTAACAATTACTCGTTTTATTAGTATGTTTAATGCTATCATAGATATTCTTGAGAATATATTAGAAGATGGTGTAAATTCAGATACAAAATCAATAGCTATAAGATAGATGGACACTATGCAAGATTTTGAGTTTTTGTTTAGTCTCCACTTTATGTTTGAAATTCTTGTAATTACAGACGACCTTTCACAAGGCTTAGAAAAAAATGATCAGGATATTTAGAATGCAATGAGATTATTGAATTTGTGTAAGTGTGCATTGTAGAACCTAGGAGACAATGGTTGGGATACTTTGTTGAGTAGGGTGATTGAGTTTTGTGTTGATGGACATATTTTAGTGCCCAATTTGGAGGATATTGTAATAATGAAAGGTCAACTTAAGCGTGCAACTTAATAGGTGACTTATTATCATCGCTTTTATATTGATTTGTATAGTCATGTGATAGACTCAATCTTGCGAGAGTTGCATGATTGTTTTTCAGAAACAACTATTGAGCTCTTTACTTGCATTTCGTGTTTAAGTCCAAGAAGTTCATTTACAACTTTTGATCAGGCTAAATTGCTATGTCTTGCTCAGTTCTATCCTTTGGACTTCAATAGTGAGGAGTTTTTATTACTTAGACCTCAACTTGACAAGTTTCTTATGTTTGTGAGAATGGACGAAATTTTCTTTAACCTCAATAGCATATCTTGTGTAGTTCAGAAGTTGGTTGAAATTGGAAGTTACTGTTATTTTCCGTTGGTTTATAGGCTGATTACCTTGGTTTTGATATTACATATGGCAACTGCAAGTGTTGAAAGTGTATTTTCTGCTATCAATCTAATCAAGAGTGACCTGTGCAATAAAATGGGAGATGACTGGTTGAATGACAATTTGACAGTTTAGGTGGAAAATATTTTTTTTATAAAACTTGAGAATGAGGCAATATTGCAACGTTTTCAAAATATGGAATCCCGTAGAATGCTGCTGTCTAAGTTTACAGTTACATAGTAAGGTTGTATTTTGTTTTTTAGTATTTTGGATTGTAATGAATTATATTTTCATATGCATATACTTTTTACATTTTAGTTATATGTATTGAAATATATTTTCAGCTATTAAGATTGTTGATTGTCAATGGTCATCGGTTACCGGTCAACAGTCAACGATCTCTGCCCTAACTGAACTACAATGTTGGATTCATCCCTGCCCGTATATGATATGTTCCTTAAAACCCTCGGTCGTGCTTAGAAGTAACTCATAATTGAAAGTGTGTTTCTTGTTATGAGTTTGAAAAAGAATAGCTTTCAACTTGAGATATATTCCGTCCTTCAATTGTAGTATAGTGACCCTATTCCAAGATATGCTGAAATGCTGATTTTATTGATGTTGTGCAACTATTGAGATAAGATTGCTGATAATTGACGAGGAAATGGTGGAAAATACCCGGTTGACCCTGCCACTTTTCCAAAATAGCTGTTGACTGGGTAAAAAAAAAAGGAAAACCTAAAAAAAAAAACTTAAAATTCCAGTATTTTCCCATTTTTACCCTCACACGTAACTTGGAAGAGAGTTGGGAGAAGAAAAAAATTGTTCACTGACTTCAACGAGCAGGGGGGACCACAAAACCGACGACCCAGACCGGAATCGCCATGTCTCTTGAATAAGGTGAGTTTTGAAAAGCATTATATGTTATTTTACAAAGCATGGTTGAAATCATTGAATAAATAAAGTATGTTTTCGAATTTTTGTTGATTATTTTCAAATAAATTGTTGTAGAATCAATTATTAATGGATAAAATGTAATTTGGGTGAGATTTGGAAATTGGAGATCGTCGAAAACAGTGTTTTTCGGCTATCTCCGTTGGAGGAGATACCCAGACAAAGTCTGGGTATGCATTTTTGAGCCCAGAAACGCACGCCTAAAAGTCTGGGAGTCTGGGCCCAGAACGCCCGGAAGCCCAGTCTGGGCCCAGAAGTCTGGGCGTTTTGGGCCCAGTTATTTTTTTTTCATTTATAAACAATTAAAAATTTTATTTTAAATTACTTATTTAATTTGATTACAAAGAATAAAATAATCGATTTAAAATATATATTTTAAACTACTTATTGAAATTGTTTATAAACAATTTAAAATAAATTATTTCATTTAATTTCTATATTTTAATAGTTTGTCTAATATTTAGTTACAAAAAAAGAATTCATTTAAATTTGAAATATTATTTAATTGCAAATAATAAAATATTAAATAAACAAAATAAATTGTTTCTTCGAATTGTTTATTTAAATATATATTTTGATTGTTTATTTAATATTTTATTAATTAGTAATAATTTTTTTAATAATATTAAAAATAATGAATGTAATTATAATTTTTTTTTTAGAACAAAATATTAAGTAACAAGTAAAATATTTATTTTAAATTACTTATTGAAATTGTTTATAAAACACGAACTGAACAATTAGAGTGAACAATTTAAAATAAATTATTTCATTAATAGTTTATTTAAATATTCATTGTCATGGCCGCCGGGGGGGTACTGGTGGAGGTGGAGGCAGAGGTGGAGGGGGTACCGACGGAGTCCGATGGGTATCGGCGGAGGTGAAGGGTGCACTGGAGAAGATGGAGGGGGTATCGACCGAGTCCGAGGAGGTGTCGACGGAGGTGGATGAGGGAAATGGCGGAGGCGGGTGACGTAGTTTTTGTGTCGAAAGGGACTACGGAGGTGAGGAAGGGTACTAAGAGCACTGTTGACGTGACATTGCTAGTGGATGGTAAGAGACCAAAATTGCTGTCACATTACATCGTTTCCCCATTCACGGCCGAAGCGAAGACACAGACGTTCTTGGATGGGATGTTCCCCATTCTCTTCTGTGAGGTCGACCCGGTTCAGTAGAAGACGTTCTATGAATGGTTCAAATCCCTTCAGTATGAGTAAGTATTTTATGATTTTCCTATTGTAAATATGAGATCATCTATACTTTTTATAACAATTCACTATTTTCATTTTTGTAGAGACAACTATAAGATAGGGGCGATGACCATCTTGATCGCGAAGAATTGGTTCGACGATGTACTGACGAGGGATGCTTGGCTCGCCATAATGTAAGTGTATTCTCATTGTTATTTGTTACTTTATTTAATTTTTTGTTATTTTATTTAATTTAACGACCATCTATTTCTTATTGGTGTTAGCACATCAACTTAGCTATGGAACTATTGCGCGATAGAGCTCGGAGATAACCGAGATCTTTTGACATTCCTAGCCAAGTCATCCTTAGCTTCGGGTTCGTATGTGCCATTGATATTAAGCACAGCACACTCCTACTCCAAGGAAATGGATATGTGGTGCCCGAATACATATTGAAGTGGTAATTGGGTTCAAGCCGACGTACAAGAAGTCGTGGACGGATTGTACACATATGTACGTTCCATAGATCGCGAACTCACACTGGTTTGCAGTTGAGATCGTATTCGCTGATTCCACTATGTATGTGTACGACTCCGACTATAGCTGTTTAACCCAAAGACAACTGGAGCAGATACTGGAGCCGATGAGTGTGATCATTCCCATGATGGCTAGACATGCGGATATTGAAGTAAATGATATATTAGCCATTATGCGGGACACGACAACGGCGAGACAATGAGCATCATAAGAATTTACAAGTTTTTAATTTGAAAATTTAGTTTTTAACTATATGTTATCGAACTAATATCTTTTTATTTATTTGTAGGGGCGAATGTGAGATGTTCACTATAAAGTATATAGAATTTTTGAATATTAGTCGCAAAATTGATACAATAAATCAATCTTTGATAGACACGTAGAGGTTGAAGCTGACTTGTGATTTGTATGAATATAGTTGTGATCCTTAGTACATTGTGTAATTATGTAATTAATATACACTATTTTATTTACCTGTTTATTTAATATTCTATTAATTATAATTATGATCTATTTCATAAACGATAATTAATTTAATGTAAATAAATAATTTAATTAATCAATAATTATAAATGATGTAAACAAATTATTGAAATAAACATTTAAATAAATAATTTATATAAGGAATAAATATAATTAATTTAATACAAATAAATAATTTAATCAATCAATAAATATAAATGATGTAAATAAATTATTGAAATAAACATTTAAATAAATAATTTACATAAAGAATAAATATAATTAATTTAAATTATAAATAATGTAAATAAATAATTTAATTAATCAATAAATATAAATGATGTAAATAAATGATTGAAATAAACATTTAAATAAATAATTTGCATGAGGAATAAATATAATTAATTTAATGTAAATAAATAATTTAATTAATCAATAAATGTAAATGATGTAAATAAATTATTGAAATAAACATTTAAATAAATAATTTACAAAAGCAATAAATATAATTAATTTAATGTATAAATAATGTAAATAAATAATTTAATTAATCAATAAATGTAAATGATGTAAATAATTTATTGAAATAAACATTTAAATAAATAATTTGCATGAGGAATAAATATAATTAATTTAATATAAATAATGTAAATAAATATTTTAATTAATCAATAAAAGTAAATGATGTAAATAATTTATTGAAATAATCATTTAAATAAATAATTTATATAAGGAATAAATAAAAAGCAATTTAATTGTAATTATATTGAAGCAATTTAAGCAATTGTAATTTACATGAGCAATTTAATTATATTATATATTTAACGACACTAAATAAAAGCATATTATTTAGTTATAAATATTAAACAATTATATAATATTAAACATCCGTTGAATTATTATGTAGATGAATCTTACTTGTACAAAATTGACGAGTATGCTCTGTTGTGCCGCATCTGCCGCACTTACGAGGTCGGGGAAATTATCTGGTGGATGGTGTTTTAGACGTACGTCTACGTCCTTGAGCACGTGGTTAGATTTCAGATGGCAACAAATTATTAAGTGGGAGAATATGGTCGGGAACTTCCTACGCGGTTTCATTTGGCAGGGGAAATATCGTTTCGGCATACGTCGCTCTCCAATAATCAGCCATGTAATAATTACTGCATAAGGTGTGTGGCGATATTCCTCTATGCATAGCCACTGCCAATGCATGCGTACACGGAAACATTTCCAACTGAAATTTTCTACTCGCGCATGTGTTATCATTCAAATCCACGATGTATATGATATTACGTCTACATCTCACATAGAAGCGAAACTGATCCAGTGGTTCCACGTAACTTCCTCGCAACCTCTAGAGTTTTGAAGATTTTATCTTCCTAAGCCGGAGGTAGGACACTTATGCAATTTTGTGATTCCTTACGTCGGTCATGAAATCGCTGCCTGTAACTTGTTACGAATTTGCTCAATCATTGCGAGAATTGATAACTCTCGATCCTTCTTGAATAACACATTGGACGACTCAACATTGTTCGACATCCTGAAAAATGTGATTGTGGCCAATGTTCGTTTCACATCTCTGTTAGATAAACCCATGCAGCATGTGATTTACTTTCTATTTCGATCATGACCTTTTCAAACTCTTCAAAACTATATATGGTACATACAATAACCGTGATGTGCCTTAGGAAAGATTTGAGCAATACCATTTATTATTGACTATCTCCGGTCAGTTACAAATGCAAGGTTCTTGATGTCTCCAATTACTTCCCTCAACTTCGTGAAGAAACAACGCATCGCTAAATCATTCTCTCCATCGACTATACCAAACGCAGGAGGGTAAATTAGGATATTGGGTTCTTGACACGTAGCAATAATCAACTTGCCTTCAAATCTACCTTTAAGGGTTGCACCGTCGAATTATGGGTTGCATCGCGTTCCGAAATCCTCAAATGTACTGTCCAGGGGCCATGAAGAAATATTTAAAGTGATTCCCGTCTTCTATATTAATATAAAATATCGATCCAGGATTAGTTTTCTCCATGTTGTGGCAATAGCTAGCTAATTTAGCATAACTTTCCTCGGTCGAACCCATTAAGTCCTTCAATGCGCATTCTTTGGCCTTCCAGACTTTCTGATAGCTCATGACCACCCCGTAATCTCAACGGACGTTATTGATAATGTCCGAAGATCTGTAGATCGTTCGTGGGTCACGAAACTTGTCCATTATTTGTCGACCAATGAACCATGCTCGGGCCTGCCTATGATCATTTCGACGAATACCCACTTAACAAGTATGTTTCCGTATATACTTACGAATTACAAAGAACTCATTCGTGTCCATTTTGGTTGCTCGCAAACGCCAATGGCAATTGTCGTCAATGCAAATAATTGTGTATGTCGACTTGTCCGATTTTTTAATTTTAAACTCAAAATTGTGTCTCAAAGCAATGTGGTGCACAACTTCTTGCAAATATTTCTTTGTTTCGAATAGTTACTTGACATATAAATTTTCATCATCAGGAACTGTACGAGAACAATTAGCGATACGTAAACTCATCACAACTTGTGAACCCGACCCATGTCTTCGACGGGATAAAGAAATCAAATCCTCATTCGTAAATTCATTGTCAATCTGGTTGTCATCAACTATTGAGGGAAATCAGTGCGTAACAGTGAAATCATGGTGATGAACAACTGTAGTGGGAATAACTACATCATCCTTACGAGCTATTTCCACCGTGTTCCAAAAATCATTCACATTACGATCCCCTCAATTGAGATTTTCGTGTTGACTATCGAGGACATTCTTTTTTATTAAAGTTACGCAAAGAGGAGTAGTCGTGCGAACTTCATTCAATGCAATTAACGCTTTGATACCATTTTCAAAAGCAACCTTTGCAGGTGGAACTGGAATGGATGTATGCTCGTTGTTGAATAGAAATCTCAATTCCATGTCGTACTGAGAGGGATCGATGTAGAGCTCATTCTGTATCTCACTGTACATTTCTGCATATGATGTACTCAATGTCAATACAATTGAAATTGTGCCATGTATATCACCCGTCCATTTCCAAACCTATCGACCATTTCCATTATCCTCAAATTCACCAAAGTAAAGAACTGAGATTGCAACTCTCATATCTGCTGCATTAAAAAAAATTTGTTATTAACGTGGAAAAAATTAACGTTGACAACCCGCACGTCCTAGCCATGTGACCCTGACGTCGGGGAGTTCGGACCCGTACGACCCGGAAGAGTGTGGAGTCCGGGCCGCCTGGGCCCGGACGTCAGGGTCCACATGGCCCAGACGTCTGGACCCCGTACGGAAGTCCCGGCGTGCGGGCTCGGACTCCCCGCACGTCCGAGTGGTTCGAGTAGTTTTTCTTTTTCCATCACAAATCTGAAAATCTCATGTAGATGAATTTTTTTCTCATTTTTCTTAAAAAAGATCGATTATATGTCTATTTAAGATCATAAAATTTTCATATACATAAGATTTAAAGATTAACATAATGTAAGTAACCAAAACCAAATTAAATATACGTAAAAATATATTTACCGATTTCACCGATGGCTGTGAATAATATTTCCTTATTGAGCGTTTCATAAATTTATCTGTTTTCAAATTTGAAGTAGATGAAAAATGAAATTGTTTTTATCTATGTAGGGGTAAACAGATAAAGAAAGTGAATTGGTTTCGAAATTTTAAGTGAGAAGTGTTTTGAATTCCTTATAACTTAAAAGGTGTACTATTGTCTTTTAAGCAATACTATTTTTTGTAATTTGTATAACATTTTAAGGAGAATTTCGTCTTTTAAGAATTGGAAGGTTATTGTGGTGAATGTCAAAAAATTTTGGGCATTGTGAAAAAGTGGATGTTTGACAAAAGTATTTTGAAAATTATCCCTATAATTGACTATGAATAAAGGGTATATTCCTATTTCCTATTTTCTTTCTTATACCACCTAACCCACCAACCTGTACTGTACAATTAGTCTGCATTGGAAAGGGACCAACTACAACCGGCTGATGCACTGCCAAGAAGGCATTTTTTCTATCTTCAAGATCTCTAAACAGATATTGTTGTTAAGATTCTGGATTGTAGTTCATCTTTAGCCAATTAACCAATACACTGACATGCCAAATATATACGGATATTAAAGTATTTTGTCATGATTTTTCCTTCGTTTCTCATGTTGGGAAGATGTAGCAAAATCGAGTAATAGGTAACATATAAAATGGAGAACGAACAAAAGAATTTGAGGGAGGAAGGAAAAACTTCACTGAAAAAATGGCAAATACAGAAAATTTCGACATACTCAAACACAAACTCCTTACAAACTATAGGAGAATAAGGAAGTAGGCTAACTATTACTCCTCCAACTTAGAATAACAAGGCTACAACTTATAATCAATCAATGCATGGGCAGTTTTTATAAATTGTGACACAGATTTTGATCTTAGAATCTTCTCTACTTTGATAAGTTAACGAGTCACTTATTTAAAAGTTTATACTACTAAAAACAAGGTTATTAATTTATCTTAATCTTTTGTTCGTGAATTTAATTCTTGGAAATTTTCTTAAGGAAATTTAGCCCTTGTTTTTTTGAGATAAAAATCAAATTTAACAACATTCAAAATGTCTAATTATTGCAGTACAATTCTAGCACTTTCGGGACATATCCCTACAAATAAACTCCTCCAAATCTTAGAAGTTACAATGTGAAATGTAAGGCTTGAGTAGTAGTTAATTTGATTATTCTTCAATGTCCTTTCATTCACTCATACAATGGGATTAAACGTGGATATATAAGTCTATTAAAAGACAGACATGAACATAAAAAAATAAAAAGAAAAACATAAAGACTAACCTTCAATAGTACATCGAGTCATACGAAATCTTTCTTAGAGATAAACCATTCAACTCATATACTATATAAAAGTCATTGTTTAGCATCTGTTTATAATTAGTCAAATAACTTTTTATTCACATATTTCGTAGGACCTCCAAGTATTACCCATTTATTCACTATTCATTTTTATATATTTTATAATTTGACCCATTATAAACAACTCCCAAATATGATATATTCCTTAAAACCCCCCTTCCCCCTGCGAGGAAATTACATTGGATGTCATTTTGCTATCATGTAATTACCAAAATGTCACATTTTAAAAGTAGTTGCAAGATTGTCAATTTTGGTCATTTTTACCCTTGTAGATAAATTAAATACCTAACATGCCTTCAATAAATGAGATTTGACTAGACTAGACATTTGTACAAAAAATGTGTAAGTTGTCATAATTTTTTGGAGATTTAAAAAAACAAAAACAAGAAACTTAAAGCCCTAAACTCACTCCACTGCCCAACAAATTTTCACGAGCTCCATGGTTCTCTCCCCTAAAAATATTTTCCATCTCAAAATTCTCTGTTTCTCCATACAATTTGAAATTTTTTGTTTTGAGATTTTTAGTTTTGTAGATATGACGACTGAAGAACACCAGACTAATGATCCACTCCCTCCAAAATCATGCTCAGATGTTCCACTGGATAGCTCCTTTTCGTCTTCTTCTACATCCATTGGAGCAACAAGTTGGGTGCCCAGAGGCCGGGGAAAACCACCGAAAGTGAAGCAAGTCGTGAATTCTCCAGTAGGGGCTTGATTGCAACAAAACAAGTAGTTCAGGGCTTCAATGCTAGTTGTTGTTTCTATTTATAATTTAATGTTTAGTCCTTGTAGTTTGAGTTAATTTTAATTAAGGTTGTGATTGAGATTGTGTGACTTTAATAATGCTGTAACTTATTGTAAATTTATTAACGAATATTGTAGCTCTTGAAATAATTTTTTTCTTTTGTTATGGATGAATTTGGTAGATGGTAGAGATCTTTACCAAACAGGAGATACCAGCATGTCTCTTTTCTTCGTATGTGTCACAAATCTGCAGTATGTACGAACTGTCGAAAACTACATAGACAATCTGTCAAGAACGGCAGATGAAATGTCGGGTTGTTATGCAATGTTTTGTATGTGGAACTGTATTTATCTTTTTAATTTTTAGTTAGCCATTGTCGGGGATGTAGTTGGTAACGTTTTTTACCGAATAGGAGGCAAAAGTATGTTCCTTATGCATCGTATGTGTACTTGCATTTTGCAGTCTGTCCCAACTGTCGAAAACGACAGAGATAATTTGTCGGGAACGACAGATGAAAGTTAGGATGTTATGAAATGTTTTGTATATGGATCAATATTTTGCATTTTTACTTTTTTTGTCAGAGATGTATTTAATAACGGTCTTTACCGAACGAGAGGCAAAAGCATGTCCCTTATGCATCGTATGTGTACTTACAATTTCTAATATGTGCCAATTGTCGAGAACGACAGAGACAATCTGTCGGAAACAACACATGAACTGTCGAGATATTATACGATGTCTTATCTATGTCTACGTATTGTGTGGTATCTAAAATATCTCTTCTACTCTCCGCAAACGATAGTGGAATGATAATCATAATTTCAGTTCAAATGTTGAATGGAAGCCGAGAATGTGTTGGGAAACACCATGCTATATGGAGAATGATATAAATAATCGATCGCGATCGACAGTTGAAGTGTCGCATGTAGTGCAGTACTTCAACATGAAGATACGTAATTGTTATGCGAACATAACAAGTAATAATGGAAAGAAAATGATAATATAAGTTCAAAATGTTCAACGCAAGGGAGAACGTTTCGTATTACAGTTTCAACCACATCCGGACATGAAGTCGGTTTAAGTGAGTTGTGTTACATTGGGGTTCGAACATTTAGTCTAGTTATGACCAACTCTATCACAACGAGTGTATTTTCTGAGTCATGTGGTAGACGTGGTAGACTTGTATCTGGATCGCTTATCGGTACGGGGATCAAGAATACCAAATTTTTTCTTCAACTGTAAAATAAGTCCGACTACCGTAATACTTGTTGGCACTAAAATGGAAGTGGTTTTGTCCCCTCTCCACTTCCATTCGTCGTCCACATTTGCAAAATTTTTCCCGTAAGAGACGATGAATCTCAAATCATTACTCATACCTGAAATGTTGAGATTGTAATTGTAAGAAGCCTGCACAATCAATATATCGATATTGAATACCATCAATTGTGGAAAACAGCTAATCAAAGTTTTCAACAGTCTCAAGTGTTGAAATCGACAGTTGAATTGTATATCCCAACAATTTGTAAACTGTCGAATTCGACAGTTATCGGGGTCCGACCGTTTAAAACACTATATTCGACCATTTCAGTATGAACTGTTGAGTTGGTTTCAAAACAGTTATTTCAGAAATTTTTAAGAGGAAATTATTGCAGAACATTAATGGTGATAATCAATTCTCATTCAACATGACAATGTATTTTTTAAAAAAAGTCAATAGTTCTAGAGGTGTCAAGACGGATGGGCCGGTCATGACCCGTGAAAACCGGCCCGTGAAAACCGGGACCGCGGGCCGACCCGTGACCCATGCGGGCGGTTCACGGGCCAAGGAGGTGTAACCCGCGGGCTTCGCGGGTTGCACCCCCACGGGCCGCGGTTAACCCGCGACTCGTAAAAAAAATTGAAAAAAAAAAATAAAACAAAAATTAAAAAAAAAAGGGGGGGAGAGAGCTAAACAAAAAAAATTCAAAAAATAAAAATTCAAAAAAAGGCGTAGCCTGCTGCATGGTCAATTTTTTTTTTAAATTTTAACTAATGGTAATATAAATTTTGTAACGGTAATATCATCCCATTCATCGATAAATTCCAATTTATTCTTACATTTATTTTTACAATACCCTCTCATTAGTTATTATACATTTATACTTCATAGTTCATACTTGTTACTACCTTACTAAAATTACAATTATTCAATTGCAAATATCATCATCATCTTGATTATATTTCTTTCTTCTCGGTTCTCACTAGTCACTACTAAATTTTTTAATCCTACTATATTATGGATTCTCCCGATTCTTCTTCTCAAAATCCTATTTTCAATGATAGTTGCTCTCCATATGGGTCAAACCGGAAAAATTCTATATTTTTATAATTTTATTTATACAATCATACGATTCAAACCGGAACAAACCGCGACCCGTGACCCGCATGGGCTCGACCCGGATGGGTCGGCGGGCGGACTTGGGTTGTAGTCCAAATTGTGGGCCGACCCGTAACCGGCCGGAAACCGCAGCGGGCGGGCTTTTTTTCACGCGGGCCGTTACCGGGCTCACATGTTGGCGGGCCGACCCGGCCCGGACCACCCGGATTGACACCTCTAAATAGTTCACTAAATATGGAATCGATCACATTTAATGAATGATTCCAAATATCTTTACCATCAAAACAAATTTCAAAAACCAAAGAAATCAATGAGTAATATTTTATTATCACCATGTTGTATTTAATATTTACGAAATAATGAGTTAAGAGATGAAATTACAAACAATTTGTAATAACTAACCTCTTTAAATGGATGATCAATTAAATACTCAAGTGTTCTTGAAGAATGAATGAAGAAGATGAAGTTTTTGGAATAAACTATATGTTAATGAAGGAGATGTAGGACTTAGGGTTTGGGAACTAGGTTTTGAATTTCTTTTATTTATTTTTTGGAAAAAAGTACGTTTTTCCCCTAAATTTACATATATAAAGGTGAATAAAATAATTAAAATGTAATCATCACATCAAACCATTAATGACATTCCAATCAAGCATTAATTGCTCTTATAAAGGTGACATCAAGGGTAGTTTGGACTTTTGACAACAAAAAAGTGACATTTTTGAACAAATTTAGTGCACATGAAATTTTTTTGTGAATTTTCAAATTTAGTGACATTTATGAAAATCTCCGAAATTACACTGGATGTCAAATTCCCATATACCAATAAGCTTACTCACTCTTTTCTAAAAGGTTGTAAAAGTTGTACATAGTTCAATCTGGATTAGGGTACTTGTAGGGACCCTATTTCGGGATTTGCTGAAAGGGTAATGCTACATGTACACACACACTTTTACACAATCTTTTACACATCTCTCACATGGAGGGGGGTCCACGATTATTTTATTATGTGTGGGCCCCCTTCCATGTGAGAGAGGTGTAAAAGATTGTGTAAAAAATTGTGTACACTTAGCATTATTATTGCTGAAATGCGAATTTGATTGATGTTGTGCAACTACTGCGACAAGATTGCTGATAATAGACATATTCCTATCAATTGTGCTACATGATGCATTAGAAGCAATTGGAGCGTACGTGAGAGCTGTGTTTTGATAAGTGGTTTTCATTTTTTTAAGTCGACATCAACTTCAGTAATACACTCTGTACACTGCTTCTATATGAGTATCACAATTCTATTCCTGTTTCCAATTTTTTCTTTAACCACCTAACACCACCAACCTGTATTGTACTATTGGTCTACATTGGAAAGATTCCAACTACTGCCAGTTGATGCACTACCAAGAAGGCGTTTTTCTATCTTCAAGATCTCTAAACAGATATTGTTGTTAAGAGTTCTTGATTCTATTTCATCTTTAGCCAACTGATACACTGACATGCCAAATGTATACGGACATGAAAGCATTTTTTCCTTTTTGTCTTATGTTGTGAAGATACACAGAAAATTGAGCAAGAGAACGAACAAAAGAATTTGAGTGAGGAAGGAAAAACTTCACCGAACAAAAAGGCAAATACAGAAAATTTCCACATACTCAAATACAAACTCCTTACAAATTATATATAGGAGTTAGTACCAAAAGAGCTCAAAGAGTAGCATGCATACTGAAAAATTTCAAATCTTACCACAGATGGTCTGTGACTGCATATTTACAAATCAAAGTACAAAGGATGCTTAGATATATAGGAGAATAAAGAAGTAGGCTAACTATTACTCTTTCAACTTAGATAAACAAGGCTACAGCAGTTTTTATAAATTGGTACCACATATTTTGAATTTTTGATCTTAGAATCTTCTCTACTTTGGTAATTTAATTAGTCACTTATTTGAAAGTTTATATACTAAAAACAAGTTTATTTATCTTAGTCCTTTGTTCTTGAATTTAATTCTTGGAAATTTTCTTAAGGAAATTTAGCCCATGTTTGGTTGAGATAAAAATCAAATTTTTAATAGATTATGATCAAATTTGATGAAATGCGTGATTAAAAAGATGTGATACTTATAAAATATATGGTTAAAATTAGTCGTTCACTTTGATTTAGATTTTAATCAATTGTTTTTTAATGGAACCAAATGGAATTAGCCGTTGTCTGACAATTAAATAAAATACTATTTCTAAATTGATCTTGTAGATTTAACCACGTGCATGGACGCCACCAATATCATTTAGGGTGTGTTCGAACCCCTTTTTTGAAAAAAATTGATTTTGTAATAATGATTTTTATGAGAATGTGAGGTTAAAAAGTAGAGAAAGGTTTTGAATTTAAGTATAAAATTATAAATTTGAAAAAGAAAAAAAGAGTTTTTATAGAATGGGGTCAAATATGGGGGCATACTTTTAGAGCCTTCAAATGCCAATATAGTCAAAATTATAAATTTTTCAAGATCAAAATTCAGGTCCAACTTTTCCATTGTCAATATCAGCCTGTCTACCCAAAAGTCCAACACCCTCCCCTCTCCGACCGAGCGTATAGAGTGAACAATTACAATGACAAATTGAATAGTTATTATCGAAAAATTTGAAGCCGAGCATAAAAACTAAAACACGGTATACATTCTTATGGGTTATTTTATTATCTATAATTATGGTCTGTCATTCATTTTAACTTCATATTTTATTACATTTTCTTATAGAAAGTATGTCTTCTTTCGTGATCGACAGTAAAAAAAATTAATGCACACTTACTTTAATAATCGTTACACAACTATTTGTTTGAATTTAGATTAAAAGAAGAAAGAAATATGAAAACAAGAGTATTTATATCTACAATTATTACTGTTTATTTGGGAGTACTTTGATTAATATTGAAGTACCTAGACTTACGTAATGTAACTATAAAAATTGTTTTTAAGTGACTTAAATTAAAATATATCTCATTGTTGACATTAACTAAAGTTAAAGGGATGGGCCAAGAGAAAAAAAAAATCGTCAAAATATAATTTGAATTTATTAAAAATAGTTTAAATAATCAATTAGTTGTTATCACTTATAGAATAAAGATAATATTTCGACAAGTTGCATGAAAATAAGATACCTTGTGTAACAATTCCGGTCACATGTTTAAAAATATAAATTTTTAATATAATAATTTGATTGGTCCACCAAATAGGAATTTAATTACACAGAGGCCAAATCAACAGTGGTTACCTCTGGATCACTTTGATTGTATAAAGAAATCTCAAGAAATCCTTAAAGATCCCTTTAAGATCTCAAACCCTAACCAACATATCCGGCATCAAATCTTAATAAATCTATGGATAAGTTCTTTTCAATGTTTTCATTACAAGAAGATGATAATTTCTTGCTGGAAAACCCAACTTTTTCCATAACCTGTCCAGAATTCACTATCCCACAAGATCTAGGAATTGGTCCTGCTTCCCTTTCTTCATTACAAGGGACAACCTTAAACAACATTAATAATAAGGGTAAAAGGAAGTGCATATCTAATGAGTGTCCCAAAGATGTCCTGCAGAAAAAAATGGTGCACCGGGATGTTGAAAGACAAAGGAGACAAGCAATGGCCAACCTTTATGCGTCTCTCCGTTCCGTGATTCCTCCAGAACTTCTCAAGGTGAAGGAAAACATTTCCTTTTCCAATTTCCACGTTTTCAATTTATGTATAATTTTATCACTCGGTTAATAGTAAACACACAGCAGGGGGACTACTAAATCCCTTCTGGGCTTTCTTTAATGACATATTTGTTATGTTGAATTGGATATATATGCAACAGAAATAAGTAAGAAAAGAAGTGAAGACTTTCTTCATTAGGTAATGCAACGGTTTTTTAGCACTCTGTGCTCATAATACGTATATATGTCTCTCGTTGTAGACTAGGCTGTTGGAATATTCCAATATTAGATCATTCTTCTAAATCTTTCTCCTATTTGTTATTAGATATTTATTCTAGATCTTTCTCCTATTTGTTATGTAGTTAGGTTGTTAGAAATTTACTCTATAAATAGAGTAATGTATTCACATTATTACTTGAGCTTAATGATTAATAAAATGTTATTCTTTTCAAGTTCCTCCAATATGTTTTCATATTGAATATATTCTTTAATTTCTCAATATGGTATCAGAGCAAAATACTCCTTCCGTCTGCAACTCTGTTACTTTCTTCCCCCTTTTCTCTCTCTCTCTCTATCCCTTTCTCGGTGCAGAATTGCAATGGAAGAAAAACCTTCAACTATAAACCGTAATTCAAAAAAATCAGAAAGAAGAAGTCACATGTGAAGAGTGTAAAACAAACCCCTCAAAGTACAAGTGCCAAGGATGCTCTCTACGCTCCTCCAGTCTCCCCTGTGTCAAAGCATACAAGCAACGTACTGGCTGTACTGGTAAATGGCCGCTCATGAATTTTATACTGCTTTCTCAATTCGACGATAATGTTCTTCTATCAGATTATAAGAGTTGCTGAATCTGTACAGAGAACGAGACTTAAGTTATGTGGTTAATATCATTTTAGGTTTTTGTTTCCTCTTAAAAGTCTTCAGAGTGTTGCTGCAAGCCACATGACGAAATCCCTCTTTCTTTCAAACGGGATGCCAAAGAAATTAATGAATCGAAAATACACCTTGGAGCAATACGTGAGCAATTAGAAAATTTAGTGATCTTGGAGTACTTGTTATACATGTTTTTCTACCGTCATACACGTATGATTTTGAAGTCATAAACGACATGATTCCTAATAAATTTGAGCTTAACAAGCCTGTTGACAACAATTATCTAAGTCATGAAGGTGTGGCTTTCAAAGAGGAAGAAATCATAGACCGTGGCTCCACAAATCCTCTTATTTCAGATCTTATGAACCATTCATATCGAAATATGGTAACTGAGACTGAATACAAAGAGACTGTATATAGCCCATTGGTGGTAAGAGGTGTTGAGCAAGACAAATCAGTATTAAGCAGTGGTGAAAGTGTGTGGAAAGAAGAAGAATATTATATAGGCAAGGAGTTGGGTATTCCTGAGGAGGATATGAACTTTGATTTCGAGCAAGGTTTGGTCGACATATATTCTTATCGTATTGGGGAACTAATCCAGATGACTTCCTCATGGAGGAAGAGCTAGAAAGAGAGATTTCATAGGAATGCTTTATACTCTATAAAGGGAAAAGAAATTGGAGAGTTGAATTAAATTTTGGTCATCAGTATTGTAATGTTTCTTGAGAAAATATCAACTCCATAAAAAAAAAAAAAAAATCAGAGAGCGTAGAGTGATACATTTCCTTGTTGGAGTTTGTTTAGCATTTCCAGTTTTCTTTTACTCATCAATGTTGATGGTGTTTGTTTTCAGCAAATGCTCGATTTTAGGGTCATGGATGCTCACTTATTCAGGTTCAATTATGTTGCTATTTTTCAGTGGACTGCTTCTCCGCTGGAAGTTATTGTCGACCACAGCTTCTCTTGCATCTCTTCTCTTCTCTCCACAATTCAAGTTGTTCCATTTTGAGGGAGGAGTGTTGGAATATTCCAGTATTAGATCCTTCTTCTAGATCATTCTCTTATTTGTTATTAGATGTTTCTTCTAGATCTTTTCCTATTTGTTATGTAGTTTGTTAGAAATTTACTCTATAAATAGAGTAATGTATTCACATTATTACTTGAGCTTAATGATTAATAAAATATTATTCTTTTCAAATTCCTTCAATATGTTTTCATATTGAATATATCCTTTAATTTGTTGGTATCAGAGCAAAATACTCCTTCTGTCTGCAACTCTGTTACTTTCTTCCCCCTTCTCTCTCTCTATCCCTTTCTCGGTGCAGAACTGCAATGGAAGAAAAAACTTCAACTATAAACCCTAATTCAAAAAAATCAGAAAGAGGAAGTCACATGTGAAGAGTGTAAAACAAACCCCTCAAAGTACAAGTGCCCAGGATGCTCTCTACGCTCCTCCAGTTTCCCTCGTGTCAAAGCATACAAGCAACGCGCTGGCTGTACTGGTAAATGGCCGCTCACAAATTTTATACTGTTCTCTCAATTCGACGATAATGTTCTTCTATCAGATTATAAGAGTTGCTGAATCTGCCCAGAGAACGAGACTTAAGTTATGTGATTAATATCATTTTAGGCTTCTGTTTCCTCTTAAAAGTCTTCAGAGTGCTGCTGCAAGCCATAGGACGAAATCCCTCTTTCTTTCAAACGGGATGTCAAATACATTAATGAATCGAACTTATTACAACAATAGGAAGAAATTCATATCTTAGACCATTGAGTAGCGGTTCCATTCAACTGATGTTGTGTTAATTGACCATGAAATACATGAAAATAAAAATATGTGCTCTCTAATTGGAAAACATCTAGAAGATGGTCCATGGAATCACCGGTTGAGGCAATTTTGTAATGAGCCTCTTGTTTCTCCTAAATTTTTCATCCGCAAATATCCAAAGGGGCCTAGATCACCTTATCGCAAGTTAAACATAGAGACATCAATACGTGAGCAATTAGAAGGCGAGATTTCATAGGAATGCTTTGTACTCTATAAAGGGAAAAGAAATTGGAGAGTTGAATTAAATTTTGGTCATCAGTATTGTAATGTTTCTTGAGAAAATATCAACTCCAAAAAAAAAAAATCAGAGAGCATAAAGGGATGCATTTCCTTGCTGGAGTTTGTTTTGTATTTCCAGTTTTCTTTTACTCATCAATGTTGATGGTGTTTGTTTTCAGCAAATGCCCGATTTTAGAGTCACGGATGCTCACTTATTCAGGTTCAATTATGTTGTTATTTTTCTGTAGACTGCTTCTCCGCTGGAAGTTATTGTCGACCACGACTTCTCTTGCATCTCTTCTGTTCTCTCTACAATTCAAGATGTTCCATTTTGAGGGAGGAGTGTTTGAATATTCCAGTATTAGATCCTTCTTCTAGATCCTTCTCTTATTTGTTATTAGATACTTCTTCTAGATCTTTTCCTATTTGTTATGTAGTTTGTTAGAAATTTACTCTATAAATAGAGTAATGTATTCACATTATTACTTGAGCTTAATGATTAATAAAATGTTCTTCTTTTCAAATTCCTTCCATATGTCTTCATATTGAATCTATCCTTTAATTTCTCAATATAGGCTTGCCATCTCCAATCATATTCACAAGGCTTCAAATTACATAAGATGCCTGAAAAATGACATACGTGAATTGAGGAAAAGAAGGTTAATCTTCTTCATTATCATGTCTAGCGTTGATCTATACTTTGTGCTCTTATACACATATATGTCTCCTTTTCTAGGGAACCATTCCATATCCAATCGTATTTATGAGGCTGCAACTTATATAAGACGCCTATAAACTAATAGAAGGGAATTGGAAAACAAGAGTATTAAACTCTTCATTATTATCATGCATAGAGCTGTTTACATATGTGCTCATGTTACATACATGTCTCTTTTCTATGGTAAGCATCCATATATGATCTTATTCAACAGGTTAAATATTTCATAAGATGCCAATACCATAATATAAGGGAATAGAGAAGCAAGAGGTTTAAAATCTCCTTCATTGTCCATTTGTAATGTTATCAAACGTGCGCATAATACTTGTATATGTTTCTTTTTATAGGGAAAGCATTCCAGGCTTGTTCATGCTAATTCATGAGGCCAGAAATCACATAAAATGACTGAAAAAACAATATAAGCAAATTGAGGAAGAAGAGGGTTAAAGTCTATAAGAACGGGAAATGTTGTTTAGTACTTGATTCTCGTGATAAGTATTTATGTAACATGTCTCTTTTTCTAAGGTAGTTGTTCTGTATCCGACCATATATTTACTAGGCCCCCAAATTTCGTAAGATGACTGCAAAATATTATAAGGGAATTGATTTACAAAAGGGTTCAAATCTTCTTCACTATCTCGTGTAGTGTTGTTTAGTACTTTGTGTTAATAACACGTATACTTGTTGCTTTCATTAGGGTCGTCAATACTCCATATAGGATTATATTTTTGAGGCAGTAAATTATATAGTATGCCTGCAAAATAATACAAGGGAATTTGGAAACATGAGTGGTCCATATCTTCTTCATTACCGCTAGTAGTGCCCTTAAGAGCTATATGCTCATAAACGCATATTTGTCTCTCTTTCTAGGGTAGCAATCCTCCAATTTGGATCATTCATGAGGCTGCAAATTATGTAAGATCAGTGCCAAAGAATACAAGGGGATTGGGAAATAAGAGTGTTAATATCTATTTCATTATCGTGTCTAATATTGTCTAGTGCTACATACTCTGTCTCGTTTTCTTGGGCAATCGTTCTATATCGGATTATATTCATAAGGCTGAAAATTCCATAACATGCAAGCAAAATATTACAAGGGAATTGGGAAACTACAAAAGGGTTATATCTTCTTCAATATGGTGTGTAGATTTGTTTAATACTACATGCTCATAATATGTATATATGTCACCTTCTCTAAGGCCATCAATACTCCATATAGGATTATATTCTTGAGGCTACAAATTAAATAAGATGCCTGCAAAATAATATAAGAAAATTAAGAAACAAATAACTTTGATATGTTCTCCTTATACAGTGTTGTCTAGTGCTATGTGCTCTCATAGTATGTTTTTTTCTAGGGTAAGCATTCCATGTCAGATCATATTCACGAGGCTACAAATTATATAAACTACCTGCAGAATAATATCGAGGAATTCGAAATCTGGAAGGATAAGCTAAAGAAATTATTGAACAAGCAAAACTTCAAAACTGGAAGCTGCAGCAAAACTTTACCTGTTAATGTAACAGTAAAATCATGCACAGTTGGTATTGCGGTTTCAATAACAGGAGATTTCACCATTCCCCTATCATGTGTGTTGCAAATACTGCTAGAAGAAGGTCTGAATGTCATCAACTCTATTTCCACCAAAGTTGAGGGCAGATCACATTATACTATCCAATCCGAGGTGAAGTTATAAAATGAAATTTGGTTGTTAACTAGATGATCTCTTAAGTTTTAGTTCATGCACTGTATTTTCAGGTTATGGATGTTCCTGATTTCAACCTTGATATGCTGCAAAGGAAGCTGCGTTACACGATCAACCATTGGATAAATTTCGCGTAAATTATGGTGTTTTATGTTAACAATAATATATATATATATATATATATATTTTTTTTTTTTTTTGGTGAACTGTAGAACCCAATATTATGATGTATTTCCAGGTATGTTGTACTGTTAGGGTATATTATATCTTATTTATGTGAGGTATTAATCTCATATCAATCACTAGTTAGATTTGATTATTTCGCATTGGTTTCTCTTTGTGTCAATATCTTGTTATGGAAAAGAAGACCCAAACATGGGAAAACATTAGAGTATAGAAGGTTTGCATGAAGCCCGGAGGTTTATATATTTATTGAATGTGGGATTTATCTCAACATGTGACAAAATGTGAGAATGAGATCTAGATTTACTAGAGAGCAATAGGCGGCAAAACTGGATTCAATTGATTCAAATGAATTACACAGTACAGAGGAAATGAGAATGCCGCCTATTTATACAAACTTCAACTAACTAAACAGAATGGAAGATATAAACTGACATAAATAACATTTCACAATATTTAATATTCCAACACTCCCCCTCAAGATGGCAAGTGCATGTTTAACACTCCCATTTTGTTAAGTAATGTGGAGAATTTGATTCCAACCAAGGGCTTAGTTAACAGGTCTGCCGCTACTGTTGGGAAGTCATGTACAATATCTTGATCTAGTTAACTTGTACATTATCTCTTACCAAATGGCAATCTATTTCTATGTGCTTGGTTCTCTCATGAAAAACCAGATTGCTTGCAATGTGTATTGCTAACTGATTGTCACATAATAATAGAGCTGGTCTGTTGTGATCAATGTTAAGGTCAGTAAATATGTTTTTCAGCCAAGTGAATTCACAGACTGCCGCAACCATCGATCTGTGTTCGACCTCTGCTGATGATCTAGAAACGATGTGTTGTTTCTTTGACTTCCATGACACTAAAGAATACCCCAAAAATATGCAATAGCCTATCACAAACCTTCATGTATCAGAACACGCCGCCCAATCAGCATCGCATTACCCCTTTAGCAGTAGGTCAGACCTTCTCGAGAAGAATAGACTATGCCCTAGTGTGCCTTTTATATATCTTAGAACATAATACGTTGCCTCCAAATGTGGCTGTTTAGGTGATTGAAGGTACTGACTTAACACTTGAACAGCATAGGACAAATCTCGTCTGGTAATGGTAAGATATAAAATTCTTCCCATAAGTCTCCTATAAATGCTAGGATCAGTAACATCATTACCTTCATCTTTCTTTAACTTCAAATTGCAAGGCAGTGGGCTATGAGCTAGTTTTGCTCCAAGATAGCCAACATCTGTCAAAACATCCAAGGCATACTTCCTTTGGCAAACGGTTATTCCAATTGAACTTCTAGCAACTTCAAGACCTAAGAAATATTTCAGAACTCCCAAGTCTTTTAGCTTGAATTGCTCATTCAGTACAGTCTTGAGTTGTCTGATATAACTCAAATCATTTTCCCCAATTATTATGTCATCAACATATATCAAAAGTATGGAAAATGAGCAGCCATCTAACTTAGTAAACAAAGAATGGTCTGACTTGGACTGCCTAAAATCCAGTGACAGAATGTAAGACGTGAGATTCATGTTCCATTGTCTAGAGGCTTGCTTCAACCCATAAATGGATTTGTTTAGCTTGCATACCATCTGCTTACCATGCTCCTTCTGCTGCTCATAACCTGGAGGTAAAAGCATGTAAAAACTTCTTCATTTAATTCACCATGAAGAAACACATTATTTATGTCCAACTGATGAAGGTACCAGTCTTTGATGGCAGCAATTGCTAAGAGAGTCTTCACGGTTACAAGCTTTGCGACGGGGGAAAAAGTCTCTTCATAATCCAATCCATGCTATTGAATAAAGCCCTTAGCCACCAGACGTGCCTTTTTTCTATCCTCTGTTCCATCAGACTTCATTTTCATCTTAAAACCCCACTTACAAGCAACTGGAGTTTTATGAGCAGGAAGCAATGTAATATTCTAAGTATTATTGGAAAGTAAAGCATTGTAGTCAGTATCCATTGCTTCAACCCAATCAGGATATTTAGAGGCTTCAGCATAAGTCTTAGGCTAAAAAACAGTAGACAATGCCAAAGTATAGTTCCTATGAGAAGGAGACAACGGGTCATAGCACAAATAGTCTTCAATAGGATATTGCTTACCAATGTTAGAGTCTTCTTTCATGGAGTCTGGCTGAGGCAGTGGAACTTGAGAAATGAGACTACAATGATAGTCTTTAAGGTAAGAAGGTGCACGTTTGAATCAAACAGATTTTCTGTTAGGTAGAATAATGGGTGAGGAATGATCAGTAGATGAAGGCTGTATAAGACTTGAAGGAGCATGAGTTGAAGAAGCAGAAGGCGAAGACAAATCTGGAGTATTTGGAAGATTAGTAGAATGATTTGGATTAGTAGACAAATTGAGAATAGAAGATGAAGAGAACTCATCAATTTATGAATTAGAGAGTATAGGAAACATAGCAGGGTCAGGTGGATTGATATAGTTGGACTTGGACAAAGTGTCAAGTACAGTAGGATGATGAAAAGGGAAAACATTTTCATAGAATGAAACATCTCTAGAGACAAAAACAGCTCTAGTTTTAAGATTGAAGAGTTTATATGCTTTCATGCCAAAAGGATAGCCTATAAAGAGGCAAGGAACAACTTTAGGATCGAATTTTTTTCTGTTTTTCCTTAACGTAGATGCATAACAAAGGCAGCCAAAGACCTTAAAATGGCTATAAGATGGTGTGGTTTTAAACATCACTTCAAAAGGGGATCTGTTATTCAACAGTTTGGTAAGTGTTCTATTTATGATATATGTGGCGGTAAGGATGCAATCTCCCCAAAAAAGCTTAGGTAAATTGGCTTGAAACATTAGAGAATGAGCAACATTGAGTAGATGTTGATGTTTTCTTTCAACCATGCCATTTTGCTATGGTGTTTCAACACAGCTAAGTTGATGAATGATCCCTTTGGAAAGATAGAATTCTGTCATTTTGAACTCCAGACCATTATCAGATCTAATGATCTTTATACTGCACTGAAAGTGAGTTTGAACAAGCTGGTAAAAGGACTCAAGAAGGACTTTAGTTTGAGATTTTTCCCTCATAAGTCCATATCAACCTGCTATTATCGTCAACTATGGTTAGAAAGTATTTTGAGCCGTCTAAGGAAGGGACAGAATATGGTCCCTAGATGTCACAATGAACGATGTCAAACATGTACAAAGACTTAGTATTGCTGTTAGGAAAAGATGATCTGTGCTGCTTAGCCAAAGGACAAACAGTGCAAAGTATATTTTTATTGATATCAATATGAGGAACAGACTTGTGCAAAAGAGAAAGCTTAGAAATAAGCAAATGCCCTAAACGACAGTGCCATAGATCTATTTCCATTGTGATAGCATTACCAGCAATGGTATTACAAATAGGAACAGATTTATTACAATCAAAAGAAGAACTGGAATCAGAAACATCATTAGAGACAGCAGCAGAATTTCTGAGAATGGCAGAATCAAGTTTGTGTTGACAATACTGTGAGGTTTGAAGTTGAATTTGAGATTAAGGTTGTTGGAAATGAAAAAGTCCATGCTCAAGTCTTCCTGCCCTAATCATCCTCCACATATAATGCAAGCATCATGGGAAAATATCAGATTACAATTATGCTCAAGTGTCAACTTACTGACTGATATTAAGTTGAACTTAAATGATGGCAAAACAAGGACATTGCTTAAGTATAAAGTAAAAGACAGCTTCACTTTGCCAATGTGAGTAACAACCACACTTTTACCATTAGGTAGATTCACAGAAGCACCAACAACTGCGGTCACGACAGCCAAAAAATTGACAGAATATACCATGTATTCTGAGGCACCAGTGTCAATGATCCACCTATTCGGTACTGACAAAAGACCAGTATGCAGAAAAGGCAAATGAATCAGGATCTACAGGAGAAGACAAAGCCATGTCATGTGGTGGTTGATATTGAGTGACATGACTTTGTAACTTTGGCATTAACACAGATAGGATTTGCTGGCATTGATTTGGAGTGATAGTAAGCTGTGAGAGCGAGTCCATCATTCCTGGTGCATCAGTTTTGGGAGACTAGCCATGATAGACTTGACTAACAGCATTAACCAAAGGAGGTCTTTCATTACCAAATCTGTGATTAGGAGGGTAACCGATCCGCTTATAACACTTACTTTTGATATGACCATGCATATCGCAATAACTACACACAGATCTCTCCCTCCTTGGAGTAGGATTGACAAAATTAGATCTCTAATTAAATGATTTCTGCACAGCTCTACTAGCAAATGCCGTAGCATCATGTGTAGCATGTTTACTGGTAGTAACTTCATTTTGTCTCTCATCTTGCAATACAAGAGCGAAAACCTTATTCAACTGAGCCAGAGGATCCATTAACAGAATTTGGCCTCTAACAGCAGCAAATTGCTCGTCTAATCCCATAAGGAACTACATAATTTGATCCTCATGTTTATGATCAGCATTATCAGTACTCAGTCTATAATTCTCCAATTCTTTCCATAATCCTTTGAGCCTATTAAAATATGCGTTAACTGAGTTATTCAACTGAGAAATTGAAGCTATCTATTTCTTCAATTCATAGATCCGAGGACCATTGCCCTGACAATACCTATCTCTCAATTCAATCCAGATTTCTCTAGCTGAATCCTTATGCATTACACTTGGGTAAAGCTCCTTAGGTATGGAATTGATTATCCAAGAGGAGACCGCATAATTACATCTCCTCCAAACCGTGTACAAAGGATCACCATACGACGGTTTAGTGATAGATCCATCAATGAAACCTGCTTTATTTTTGACACTAAGTGCCATAGTTGCTGCTCGACTCCAAGTCGCGTAATTTTCTTCAGTAAGAGTCACCGAAATCAACTGCATTCCAGTGTTATCTCCATAATGAAAGAAGTAGGGACTGCTAGGATCGCTCATCAAGCGATTAATCATCCAAATCACATCTGTTCCGGCTGAATCTTCGGCTGATGAATCAGTACAAGCATTCGCTTGTTCGACTTCGAGCTTCAGCTTGAACGCTAGAATCATTCGCCATTGCAATTGGAATAAATCAGTAAATCAGATCTGGTCGACGGAAGCAATAAAACCTAATTGGTGAGCCTTTTCCTCTCTGATATCATAACAAAATGTGAGAATGAGATCTAGATTTACTAGAGAGCAATAGGCGGCAAAACTAGATTCAATTGATTCAAATGAATTACACAGTACAGAGGAAATGAGAATGGCGCCTATTTATACAAACTTCAACTAACTAAACAGAATGGAAGGTATGAAATGACATAAATAACCTTTCACAATATTTAATATTCCAACAACATGCTCTTATAAGATTGTAGCTCGTTTGAGCAACACTAATCTTAGGATATGTGTGTTTGATTTTTAGTTTTTAATTGAATCAAATTGCTCGTTAAAACTTACTATACTCTAATACTATATGATGATTTTGAATTTTATCTTAAAAGATAAAATTTTAATGTTTGGATTAATGTTTCTACTTTATTCAATATTGGATTTTTCTGAACACGTATAGATTCATTTATCGATCTATTAAACTCATATGAAGCATCAAGTTGCATTTCTAGAAAATGACGGAAATAAATATCGTACACGTTCCCTGATGTTTCATTCATTTTACCTTGATGCCATGTTTAGAATGAGATTGAACTCTATTTCAGTTTTTTTGTTCTTTAATATCATTCACCATCTAGTTTACCATACATATATTTATGATCATCTTGCATGATGTATATGATGAAAAATTTCCAATCGAATCTTACATTGGCCACCCCCATTTCATGACATTCAATGCATATCCCATGAACATCATATTTACAGCATAATAATATCACGTTATGCTAATAAGCAATGTTTTAAAAATGGACCTAGGAATCCACTCGAAAAAGGAGAAGGGTCAAACTGGGGTTGAACCGAAAATTAAAATAATTAAATAAATAAGTAAATCATATATTCATTCGTACTCATTTTATTTAACTTAATGATATACATTTTAAAAGTAAAAGAATATTTAAGACTCATTACATAATAGTAATTAATTATTTGAACATCCATTTAACATAAAGTAAAAATTATATGGGCCCAAATAAATGGATAACAGGTAAAGCAAATTTGAAAAGGCCCAAACCATTCCCCACATATCTATTCATCCACCACCAAATCCCTAAGGGCTTGCTTGGGAGTTTTGGTGTGGCGGTTACGAGCATTTTTTATGGTAACGGTTTTGGATGTTTATGAGCGGTCCAATTTTGGATGGTTTTTGTTGCGAATTTTGAAACACTCTAATCCATGCTTGGGAATTTATTATCTAGCGATTCAGAATGGAAGGTGCCACAGGAAGCTCTAGATTTGTAAATTAATCTTGCAAGCTGCAATTCTGCTCTTTACATAGTAGCTTCTTTTTTTTGTCAATAACCTCTGCTTTTTCTTTTGGATTTTCAATTATATTTGACCATTGTACAAATGAGAGAAGCAAGATAAACAAACAATGGCAGATTCTTCCATTCTATTTTAATGTCAAAATAAATCGAAAAACTCCTTAAAACCATCTCCGGTTCACCAGTTCTCAATTAACCGTCCAGTTTTTTAGGTTTTCCACCGACTTTTATAGTCACGATTGTTAAGAAATAACCGGACCAGTTATCTGCCCGATTCCCAGTTAACTTGGTTGGACTGACCAATTCAGTCCGATTTTTATAATATTGTGACGCAGAACGGAGACGAAAATATACGAACGTAAATCTAAATAACCAAATTTAGAATCCACCAAAGAAACGAAATTTTATAATAATTAATAATGATCCGAAAAACATTCAAAAGCCTATAAATAGGCATTACAAGAAGCTCTAAAGATATAGAATATTAAAACATTTCAAAAATAGCGAAAATCTAAAACTGGAAATATGGAAATTAATTATTTGGAGGCCTAAACGAAACAATTTGGCTAAAATCCCGAGATATCCGGCTTTGCCCTAAGTCCAATTTTTCAAGCTGTTTCCAATCAACCTGCCAAATTTCAACCAATTTCGACACCATTGCGCCAAATGACCAAATTGCCCATAGCGCGATCTTTTTTCGTTAATTTCCTGTCCAACACTTCTTCAAACTCTAAAGGTAGTTGTCCTACATTAGTCTCCCCCACTTGTGAAGAACTCGACCCTAGTTATATTCCGGATAGATTGGAACATCAGCACAAAACTCGTACAGATCAGCCACATTGAATGTGCGATAGATGTTCATATCAGCAGGCAAGTCGACCACGTAGGAATTGTCATTGATCTTCTTGACTACCTTGTATGGACCATATTTTCTCGGCTTCAACTTGTTATAGGAACCAAGAGGAAACTACTCTTTGCGTAAAAATACCATCACCTGATCACCTTCAGCAAACAATTTTTCACGCCTCTTGACATCCGCAGCAGCCTTATATTTTGCATTCTTCCCTTACAACCTAGCCTTCACTTCTGCATGAACATTACGAGTCTGTTCAGCCATATTTTCAGCAACCACATTGGAACCAGTAACCTTGGGACGGTGAGCCAAGTCCAATGCATGTTTAGGAGGTTTCAAATACACCAAAGAGAAAGGAGATCAACCCGTAGCAGTGTGAACAGCATTATTATACACGAACTCGGCTTGCGCCAGCGTCACATCCTACTGTTTTGGTTTATAATCATAAATGCTGTGTGTTAAATTCCCCAGTATCATGTTCAGATTTTTAGTTTGTCCATCAGTCTGTAGGTGTGTTGTGCTGCTGAATTTCAGAGTAGTATCCATCTGTCGCCACAGTGTAACCCAAAAATGACTAAGGAATTTCGAGTCCCTGTCAGAAGTTATTGATTGGGGAACTCCATGCAAATGAACCACTTCACGAAAGAATAACTGGACTATATGATAAGTATCAGATGTTTTCCGGCATGGGATAAAATGCCCCATTTTGAAAACCTGTCAACTACGACAAATACAGAATCTACTCCATGCTGAGTTCGAGATAGCCCCAAAACAAAGTCCATCGATAAATCTTCCCATATTGCATTTGGCACAGGTAGAAGCATGTATAAACCAGTATTCTGAGCTTGCCCCTTTGAAGTCTGACAGACGTAACACTTACGGACTAGATTTCCAACGTCGTGTTTCAGCTGAGGCCAGTAATACCACTCGGCTACTCTACTGATAGTTTTATCATGTCCCAAGTGTCCACTCAAACCCCCACCATGTAGTTCTCGTATCAGTTCCTCCCTCAAGGAACTCCGAGGAACACACAGCTAATTACCATAAAACAGGTAGCCATCAACAATATGGAACTCCCCCTCTGTTTGCTGCAGGACACATTTCTCCCACATCTTGGTGAAGTCTTCATCATCAGTAAGCAATTCTTTCAGAAACTCGAACCCAACAATCTTTTGCTGCATAGTCACCAGTAAACTTGCACGTCAACTTAATGCATCAGGTACTTTATTCAGAACCCCGGACTTATGCTTCAACACAAAAGGAAATTTCTGTAAGTAGGCTGACTATCGAGCATGCATATTACTTAAATCCTCTGACTATTTAGGTACTTCAACGTCTGATGATCAGTATATAATATGAATTCCCGCTGAATCAGATACTGCTCCCAATGTTTAATAGCACGAATAATAGCTTAAAATTCCTGATCATAGGTGCTATACTTCCGCCGCGCATCACTGAGTTTTTCGCTGAAGAATGCCAGTGGCTTCTTCTCTTGGGAAAGAACTACTCCAACCCCAATTCCACTGGCATTACATTCTACCTCAAATAATTTCTCAAAGCTAGGCAAGGCAAGGACGGGAGTAGTGCACAAGTTTTCCTTGATCATTGCAAAAGCCGTATCAGCTGCTTCATCCCAAATGAACTTTCTTTTCTTCAAACACTCGGTTATAGGTGCTACAATGCTACTAAAATCTCTAATAAATCGATGGTAGAATGTCACCAACTCATGGAAATTCCTCACTTCTAGTACTGTCTTCGGTGTTGGCCACTCACAAATGGCTTTCACTTTTTTTCCATCCACTAATATCCCCTCTGAACTGACTACATATCCCAAAAATAACAATTTTTCAGTCAGACAACTGCACTTCCTTCTTAAAGTTAATAAACAGTTTATTCTCGGGCAACACAACCAACACAGCCTGAAGATGATCCATATGCTCACTCTCACTCCGACTGTAAATCAATATATTGTCAAAATAAATGACTACATACTTTCCAATGAAATGTCGCAATACCTGATTCATAATCCGCATAAATGTGCTCGGAACGTTTGATAGTCCGAATGGCATCACCAACCACTCATAGTGTCCATCCTTCGTCTTGAAAACTGATGCAGGGGAAGATTATAGGAAAGACAAAAATCTCATAAAAAGAATTTCAATCAAGAGAAATTCAAGAAAAACTTTATTTCATTCAAAACTGAGCTGCCTCAAAGGGCTTACAACGTTTAAATAGCGAAACCCTAATAAAATTCGGAAAGAAATTACATAATAATAAAAAATATTATTTTTTCCAAAAATGGAAAAAATTGAAATAATCACGGATCTTGATTCTCCTAATTATCAGGATCATCTTCCAACAAAGGGAAATCAAATCCGAGTTTATTTAACTAAGATATTGTCAAAACAAAAATTATCATAAATGCCAAAAATGCATAATTGTGGGCTTAAACGATGGAATTTACCCAAAATTTGATGTACATCAGGGCCAAAGGCCCTGAGTTGTGATCATTGGCCCGTTTCCACTCAAATTAGACTAGCAATTCGCCAAAAACGAACAAACCCGAAATTAAATGGAATTATTATTTTGCCTTCATCATTCTCCGCGGGCTGAGAAAAATTCGCCCTCGAATTTGATGGGGTAGAAACCTCATCATCATCAGAATTATTACCACGAAATGACGGCTCTGGTGGTAATCCATCTGGAAGCTTTTCTGGGAAGTACTCATGAAATTCCCCTAGCAATGACTAAATCCTGCGAGTGACCTTCTGCTCACAGTCAACTGACTTCTCCACCAGCACATACACTATCCCATATCCTTCCATATTTGTCTCGAACTTCACTCTTGTCAGTAAATTGGCGTCATTCCCAACTATTTTTACTGAGCCCTTATCTAGAAGCAACACATTTTTCTTTTCCCCAATAGTACATGTCGACTGGAAGAGATTAGTACGCAACCAGTCAGTGTTATTTTTCAGGGAAGTCAGAAAACACCGCCTCACCACCAATGCCTGACCCACATCATCAACCACAAACTCCTCCTTCTCTGCTGCTTCTTCTACACCTTCACTGTCAAATGCAGGCGGACCGTAATAATCAAACTCTTCCTCCTCTGTTGCTTCTTCAGTGTCTTCATTGTCAAATACAAACGGACATTCATAATCAAACTCTTCCTCCTTTGTTGCTTCTTCAATGTCGTCATTGTCAAATACAGGCGGACCTTCATAATCAAACTCTTCCTCCTCTGTTGCTTCCTCAATGTCTTCATTGTTAAATACAGGCAGACTGTCAAAATCAAACTCTTCATCCTCTGTTATTTCTTCAATGTCTTCAGTTGTGACATTCTGAATATTATGATCATGGTGTTGGACTTCCTCAATCGGAACCTGTCCAAATTAGACTAGCAATTCGTCAAAAACGAACAAACCCGAAATTAAATGGAATTATTATTTTGCCTTCATCATTTCGTTTTTGACAAATTGCTAGTCTAATTTGAGTGGAAATGGGCCAATGATCACAACCAAGGGCCTTTGGCCCTGATGCACGTCAAATTTTGGGCAAATTCCATCGTTTAAGCCCTCAATTATCCCTTTTTGCCATTTATGGTAATTTTTGTTTTGACAATATCTTAGTCAAATAAACTCGGATTTGATTTTCATTTGTTGGGGGATGATCCTGATTATTAGGAGAATCAAGATCCGTGATGATCTCAATTTTTTCCAATTTTGGAAAAAATAATATTTTTTTATTATTATGTAATTTCTTTCCGAATTTTATTAGGATTTCGCTATTTAAATGCTGTAAGCCTTTTGAGGCAGCTCAGTTTTGAATGACATAAAGTTTTTCTTGAATTTCTCTTGATTGAAATTCTTTTTGTGAGATTTTTGTCTTTCCTATAATCTTTTCCTGCATCAAAAGCCGTTTTCCATTCATCACCTGGTTTCACCTGAATCTGATGGTACCCACTGCGCATATCAATTTTGGAGAACAACTTCGAACCCTCTAACCTATCCAACATGTCATCCAATCGAGAAATTGGAAAGCTGTACCTGACTGTTATACTAAGAATCTTCTTTGCTGCACTCAAATCCTTCATATCAAACTCCTTGCTGAGTTGGAACTTCACTTTTGTGACATTTGCTTTATCTTTGGCTGCTATGAGCATATCATCAACATATAATAACAAATATGTAGTCGATTTTCTATCTTCCTTTCTAAAGTATACACAACTATCATAATTACATCTCAAGAAACCATGAGTAGTCATGAATTAATCAAACCATTTATACCACTGCCTCGGTGACTGTTTTAGTCCATACAAGGACTTCTTCAACAAGCACATACAGTCTTCTTTCTCAGAAACTATAAGCCCCTCTAGTTGTTGCATATAGATGCTCTCCTCAAGCTCTCCATGTTAGAATGCTGTCTTGACATCTATATGCTCAAACTTCAAGTCATTTTTAGTCACAACTCCAAGTAAAGCTCGGATAGAACTATACTTCACAACTAGTGAGAACGCATCTGTAAAGTCAACACCTGAAATCTGACTGTAGTCCTTTGCCATAAATCTAGTCTTATATCTAGCATCTTCAATCCATGATGTGCCTTCCTTTCTTTTGAACACTCATTTGCAGCGAACAACCTTTTTACCTTTAGGTAATTTCACCAAGTCCCAAGTATTATTTTTGCTCAATGACTCTATCTCCTCCTGCATAGCAATCATCCATCTACTAGAATCACTGCAACTGACTGCCCCTGAATATGTAGTAGGCTCATTAGTAGAATTAATGTCTTTAGCCACATTAATGCATAAGCTACCAAATCTGCTTCCTCATACTTCTGTGGAGGTCTAATATGTCTACGAGATCTATCCTTAGCTATTGAATACTGTAGTGCTAGTGGTGTAGGAAAAATAGACAATATTATCTATCAACTCCAAACTGGACTAATCTGTAGTAGGCTATTTTGCAACCTCTGATTGTTCTTCTGAACCAATTTCCAACTCCACCAGAGTTGAATGATTCTGCTTTTCAATTTTATCAGAATTCCCAATAGGTGAACCACAAACCATAGCAAGTTCATCAAATATTGCATCTCTACTAACAACTACCTTTGTTGTCTCAGGACATCATAACTTATACCCTTTCACACCTAATTTATACCCAAGAAAGATACACCTTCTAGACTTAGGCTCCAACTTTTCATTATCCACATGATCATAAGCAGGACACCAAAAAAATTTCAAATCAGGATAACAAGAAGGTTTATTAGACCATACCTCTTCTGGTGTCTTTTTATCAATGGCAGATGGGGGTGAACAATAAATCAAAAAACAAGCTTTAGTAGCAGCTTCAGCCCAAAAAGTCTTACACAACACAGAATTTGAAAGCATACAACAAATATTTTTCATCAAAGTTCTATTCATCTGTTCTGCCACACCATTCTGTTGAGCAGTTCCATACACTGTCAAGTGTCTCAAGATACCTTCAACCGTGCAAAAGCTATTAAATTCATCTGAACAAAACTCCAACCCATTATCTGTGCATAGACCTTTCACTTGCTTTCTAGTCTGCTTTTCTAGCAATGTTTTCTACTCCTTGAAGGTCTCAAACACATCATTCTTCTACTTCTAGAAGAACACCCAAAATTTCCTAGAAAAATCATCAATCACTGTCAACAAGTAATAATGGCCTTTTTTTATGGTACTTGGCTGGTCCCTAAAGATCTGAATGGATATATTCAAGTATTCCCTTCGTATTGTGTCTTCCTTTCGTGAATTTGAATCTCTTCTATTTTCTAAAGACACAATGTTCACGAAAATTTATTTTGCTATTCTTCTACCCATCAAGAAGTCCCTTTCTACTCAACTCTACCATGCCATTCTCACTTGTATGCCGGAGCTGCATATGCCAAGGTTTTATTATCCGTCAAAGAAGAAGTAGAAACTGTTGTATCCCCAATTATTGTAGAACCATGAAAAATTTACAAATGTGTAGAGCTTTTATTTCCCTTCATGAAAACAAGAGCACCCCAGCTTAACTTCAAAACTCCACCTTCTCTAGTGTATTTATAAGCTTTTGAGTTAAGTGCACTCAAAGATACAAGATTCCACTTCAGTTCTGGAACATGCTTTACATCTGTAAATGTTCTGATAGCCCCATCGAACATTCTGATTCTAACTGTACCAACTCTGACAATTTTGTAAGGTGCGTTGTTTTCCATAATAACTGCACCTCTCAAAACTTTTTCATATGTTAAAAATCTGTCCATCTTGGGACACATATGAAACGTTCGAGCTGAGTCAAGGACTTATTCCTCATATGATTTGGAATCCATGTCAGAAATCACAAGAAGCTTTCCTCCACTTTCCCCATCTTCCACAACATCAACCTCCGTTAAATTAACAAGTTGCTTCACTTTCTCAATAGCACTAGTAGCTTTATTTTTGTTCTTCAAGGCATAGCAATCAGCTCTAATATGCCACTTCTTCTTACAATAGTGATATGTCTTCTCAACATGTCTAGTTTTTTATCTGCCCCTTACATTTCTGTTAAGATTCCTATCTTGATTTCTCTCAAGCACAACTAAGCCTTCAACATGATTCTTAAATCTTCCAACAAGATGCCTCATCTTCTTCTTAGATAGTAAAGCATCATAGACCTCTTTCACGGTGAGTATATTCCGACTATAGAGAATAGTATTTCTAAAAGGCACTTATGATGGTGGAAGATAACACAACAACATCAACGACAAGTCCTCATCGCCATACTTAACTTCTAGCGTCTCCAAATCAGCCACAATTTCTTTGAACATTGTTAAGTGATCATGCAATGACGCACCTTCATACATTCAGTGAGAATACAAGCGCCGTTTCCAGTGTAGCTTGCTAGACAAGCTCTTTGTCATACAAAGTTGCTCCAACTTCAACGACAAAGCAGCAACACATCTCTCATTTAGAACATCCTGAAGAATTCAATTTGAAAGATATAGATGAATTTGAGATTGGACTTTCCAATCCCTACACTGCTTTTCATCCTGCATTCAGCTAGCAGGCATCTTATCAGAGCCAAGCAAGATTTCTTCCAAATCCATCTGCACTAGAACCCCTTGCATCTTCACTTGCCATAAGGTAAATCTCATGTTTCTATCCAACAACGAGATATCATACTTCATTGTCGCAATGCTGAACAATCAACCTCGCTCTGATACCAATTTTTATGGAACAAACAAGATACCAGAATTGCTCTAATACCACATGTTACGAAACAAACAAGATACTAGATTGTTCTAATATCTATTATTATGAACTTGAATCAAGTGGTAATGACGATAATGAAATAAATAAGAAAAATAAACACCAAAATTTACGTGAAAACCCAATACAGGAGAAAACCAAGGGTAGATGAGGAAAAATCCACTATAATCAATAATAGTTGTATTTACAAGATCTCAATGCACTCAATTGAATCTAAAGCTCTCAAGATATTGTATGAATCTCTCTCCGTTATATATATAGAAGAATATGAGTCCAAAATCGCGTAAAAAAAAAAGGGCCTGGACTAAATAAGCATGTCGCTCGATCAACAGGCGAGCATCCAACTAGCCCCAAACTAGCAAAAATACTGCGACTTTTTCTTCCGGTCCACAATTTTGATCTCTTCAAGACCACTCCAATTTAGACTCCATTAACCACTAGAATTCGGGTCAAACCACAACAATTATATTGAAAAGACCTCTTAAAGATTTTCCTAAGGCTCCAAGCTGTTCGACTCGTCTCTGTTTGTAGAATTTCCAAGTCTATATATTTAACTCTCATTTCTTTCCAATTGCTACTTCAGTTATTATTTTTGAACTTGAAATCGAGTGATACAAAAACCCAAATTCTGAAATCAAAATGTCTCCACACTTTATCATCATTATAAATAAATTGCGCAAAGCTAGTGGTCTTTCAAATGCTTAAAGTGCCAATTGATATCACATATGCAATTTACCTCCCTTGAACGTTCGAGATTATTGTATTAACATGCCCATTATCTTCCTTTTGTCTTCCTCCATCTTCATAGATATATGAAATAACAAACAAAATAGGTAGTTTACATGTTTTAAAATTGCTTATCCCTAGTATCTCTTTGTGCTAAGAGAAAGTGTTATAAATTATATACTGAACCGATACCACTTGTTAGTAAATAAAGGAACGACAATAATATGGCAATATGAAAATCAAATAAGAACATAAGATTTATACGGTAAAATTTATCACGGATAGAAGAGAAATTTTTTTTTAATATCCACAATGGAGGATTAAAAAGTATTATGTAGAATATAAGGAATGACCTTCCTAGAGGTTTACTTCTTGTATATATAGTGCAACGAAGAACCTAAAATGTGGTGGAGTTCAACTCTATACAATAATGGAGTGTTTAAGATAAAATCTGATTCAAAAATTTGCCAAAATCGTGAACTGAACATTCCCTGAATAAGATCGCCACTCGAATGACGGTTTGACAGACGTTGAGCGGTGATCGATCGCTCGAGCAGCCTCCTAGCAAACATCTAGGGTTGTGACTCCTGTTCTGAGAGCTCAAGAGGGATAATTAGCGCGTAGCCAGCTTCGATGCAATAGTCTCCTATTATAAATTGGACTCAAGTCCAAAACAACTTTCAAACTCCCAATAGAACTCCTAAATTGAATCACAACTAGAATTCACACATATACTTCAACTAGAATTCTCAAATAGTCTTCCAAATAGAATTCGGGCCACATTTTAATTCTAACAAACTCCACATTGACACAAATTTCACTATAATAAATAAAATTTAAAATATTCTCCACCTAAAAAAAAATTCCACTACAAGAAATAAAACTTAACTCTTCAACCAAAAAATTCTCTACCAAAAATCCTCCAATAGAAAAATTATCCACATCTTCCACAAAACTTATCTAGGGAAAGTTTCAATAACTGAGTATTAACAGAATTTCAAGTATTTCTTAACAGGATTACCTTGGGTACCAAAGTTGCTCTAATTATCCCCCACGAGCAACAAAAATCACAAATAACTTAATAATTACCAAACAGGACAGAAACATACCCTTTAATAGAACCAACATAACCAAATGCTTTTGTAGAAGGTTCTTTGCTAGACTCAATACCTTCAACTATACTTAAAGCATAAGAAACCAAATCAACTTTACCGTACCTTTGTGGATACCTAATATCTCACCTCGATTTGTCTCTAGCAATTGAATACTAAGGTACCACTGGTAGTGGTGGCAAAGAAGAATTAGTCTTAACTTCTGAACTCGATTGGGGAGTATTCTTTAATATAGACCCTATACCAAACTCCAAAGGTACTCTACCAAACTCAAAATCCACTCAAGTCCTTAATTTCTATTAATTAATATCCAAAAATTCTGCATAACTAAACAAGATATATAACTGAGATCTTTTCTATCCCTTCAACATAAAACGAGCATATTTACTAACTTTCAGGATTCTACTTGAACAAGTGTACTTCTACTCTTTCGAATCAAGAGTACTCAAGGAGATAAAATTTCTCTTCAAATTTGGAAAATGTCTCACATCATCAAGTGTCCTGACACTCCCATCAAACATCTTAATTTCGACTCTTCCAATACCAGCTATCTTACAAGGTATATTATTACTCATTACCACAACACCTTTGAAAACTATTTCATATGTTGAAAATGAATCTCGATTATGATATTTATGAAATGTTCAAATTGTATCAAGAATTCAACCCTTGTCAGGATTCACCAAAAGTTCTCCATCATCGTAGCTATCTTTTGCAATATTGGTTTCACTTAAAATTTCTGAATGTTTTTCCATCTAATTTGCAACAATTGATTTATTTTTATTTTGCAACTTATAACAATTTTTTCTTAATGTGCCCCGTCTCTTGCAATCATTATAGATTTTACTATTGTAATTAGACATCAATCTGTCCCTCATGTTGACCTATGGTTGATCATGACCTTAATGTTTTAACTATAACAAACAAGTCCATCTTGTTTACTAACAAATTGAATTGAGTGTTTAAGCCTTCAAAATTATAAAGATTATTATTCACACTCAAATGAAGTACAAGTGAAGGTTAAACGAGCATTCAAGAAAAATCATTCGAGACAACAACAATCAAATTGGAACTTAACATAATTGCAAATCAAGATACAAGTCAAAGAGAGGCTCGAAGACATCAAGAACATTGAAGATAGAGTTATTTATCGAACCTCATTCTTATATATAAAGGTATAACTCGTTAATGTTTAGCAAGTACATAAAGCTCAAGTATTTCTCATAAATTCATCACTTGTATAAATTGGTTTGACATGAAAATGATTTTGAAGAAGGAACATTTGTAATATATCAAAAACCTTGAAAAATCATTTTCAAACGTCCCTCAAAATATCACACTTCAACTTTCAATAAAAAAGTTATACTCCGATTTTCAATCTCATATTGGGACAAATTTTTGACACGGAAGATGATCTAATTTGAAGATGATTTCTAAACAAAATTGTAGCACTTTGAGTTAGCTTTCCAATCCATTTTGAATCACCTTAATTAGATATTGGGAGAGAAAGATATGATCAAAATATTGAAAGCTGTCCGGCATAAAACTGTCGTACCGGACGTCCGGTAAGGCAGATTTTTGGCCAACGGTCATATTTTAAATGGTCCAATTTCCTGACAAAAAATAACGGCTATCTGACCGTCCGATATTTTACCGGACGTCCGGTACGGGTCGTCCGATACGGCAGAGTTTTGACAGATTTTCATCTATAAATACCCAACTCTCTTCCATTCAATTTCAACACTTATTAGAGATATTTTGAGAGAGTTTTTGGTTGAAAATCTATTGAGCTTACATTGATTTATCTTTCACTTCATCTATTACAAGAATTTCTTGATTGATCCAAAACTTGATTTATCTATTTCATCAAGAAATCAACTTTGCAAGAAAACTTTAGAACTCATCTATTTTCTATCTTGATAAAGGTTTTCTTTGCCAACACTTATTGACGTGTAAATCTCTCTTTATACTTAACTTGTTATTATTTGTTAAGAGAGATTAATTGGTTGAAAATTTTGATATATTGAGCTAAAATATTTCATTATCATTCATTCATCAAAGTTTTCCAACATAACACTCGAGTTTTATCATTTGCTATCTATTGAAGTGTTTGTCTTCTTCTCTTCTTGTTCTCAACTTTAAATTTATTATTCATTAAGAAGAGAAGATTTCAATTGTAAAATTCATTTTGAATTGTGGGTCGTGTTGAAGTCCCTTAAAGATCAACATTGTATAAGGATTGGTGCGCCTTGTTATAAGTCACAGTGTGGGTCATATTGAGGTCCCGTAAAGCTCAATAGTGTGGGCCGTGTTGAGGTCCCGGAAAGCTCAACATTGTAAAGGATCGATACTCCTTGTTGTAAGTTACCATTATAGTAAAATTGGTCTTGCTCGTGACGGAGAGCTTGGTAACGGGGGATGTAGATCATTGCATTGGATCGAACCTCCATAACATATCATTTGCACTTTCTATCCCTTTTACTTATCGCTTTTATATTTGTGCTTATTATTTGAATTAATCTATTTAGTCTTTACTTGGTTGAATTTAGATTAATTCTTCGAAAAAGTTTCAAAAACCAATTCACCCCCCTCCTGGTTAGTTATTCTTTGGCTAACACCTCACATAACCACCATCTACAATAAGGTCATCTCCATGAACCTCAAATCTAACAAGGTGTTTCATTTTCTCTTTTGAAAATAGAGCATAATCTATTTCTTCAATTGTGAAAGTATCATGACTATATGAGATCGTATCTCTAAATGACATGTATGAAGTGAGTACTGAACACAATAATATCAATCCTAAATCTTCTTCATCATCTTTGACTTCTAAGGTCTCCAAATCAGTGACGATTTTCTTAAAAACAATTAGATGATCTTCCAAAGATATACATTCTATCATACAATGATAATAGAATCGTTGCTTAAAGTGCAATTTGTTGGTTAGACTTTTCATCATGCATAACTGCTCAAATTTCAACTATAATGTAGCGGCGATTTTTTTCTTTCGAAATATTCTGAAGAATATTATTCGAAAGATGAAGATATATCTAGGGCCTTTAGATCCCTACCTTGTCTCTCATCCATACTCCAAGTTAAATGCATCTTGTCAAATTCCAACAACGCATCCAAATTCATTTGAGGGAGCACTGCTCGCACTTTTACCTGCCAAAGTAAAAATCCGATGTTGCAATCCACAAGTGGAATATCATATTTCATAATTATTATCACAAGAATCAAACCTTGAACCGAGTTGATCGAACCTCGTTCTAATACCACTTGTTAAGAATTATGTACCAAACTGATACTGCTCATTAGTAAATAAAGGAACGAGAATAATATGACAATATGAAAATCAAATAAGAATACAAAATTTATGTTGTAAAAATTATCATAGACAAAAGTGGAGAATTTATAAATATCAATAGTGGAGGATTACAAACTATTGTGTAGAATGTAAGAATTTGTTTTTCTAAAGGATTACTCCTCATATATATAGTGAAAAGAAGAGTTTAAGATGTGGTGGAGTTCAACTATAATAAGTCTATACAATAATGGAGTGTTTGGAATAAAATAGAATTCAAAAATTTGCCAAAATCGTGAACGGAACATTCCTCAGAGAAGACGATGTCGCTCGAACAGTGGTCCGACGGACGTCGAGCAGTGGCCGATCGCTCGAGCAGCCTCCTCGTGGACAACGAGGGTTGGAACTCCTATTTTGAGCGTTCGAGTGGGATGATTGGCAACTAGCAAGCGTCGATGCAATACTTGTTCTTCTATTGCAAATTAGACTCCTTCAAGTCTCCTTTACGTTCAAAACAACTTTCAAACTCCCAACAAAACTTCTAAATAGAACTCACAAATAGGCTTCAACTAAACTTCTCAAATAGTCTTTCAAATAGAATTATGGACACATCCTAGTTCTAACAGAGAGCTTAGTCCTTTTGCATGCTGCCTTAATAGATAATGAAGAATGGTATTTTAACTACATTGGTTATTTGCCACTCTTCTACGAGTAGTGACAAACACCTTGCTTCCATCAACCTCATAGCCAAACATTAGTCTTAGTTGATCACAATCATCTTGATATTCATTCAAAAATTCATCAAGCACAAGAATTTTTTTTTTCTTGTATAATAATTCCCACAATTTAAAATGCAGACAGAATCTTCCCAACCTTTAAACAAGTGAGACATTCACGTAAGGGTCTACATTTTGATATGGCCCCAAATTTAGGAAATGTCATTCCAAATAATTAAAAATAGTAATGATAAAAAACAATTAAAATATAAAGAAGGAAAAAGCTATCCTACCAGAACTATTCACATACAGAGAGAAAAACAGATAAGCAAAATTCCTAAAATACCCCTTATATATAAATTACATCCATAACATCTACAAGTATATAAAAACTTCAAATTAGACCCTAAAAATTTATGAGTGCAAAATTAATTCCGCTGACTCTGCGCACTCTGGTAAAACTGATATCAGAGCCATGTTAGATCATGAAAATTGAAATAATTAAAAATAATTGGTACTATATATTAAGAGAAAAAGACGGCTTACGTTATATGTTTATAGATCCTGTTCCCAGGAGATTAAAAATATTAACATTAATGATAATTAAAAAACTACCAATAAAAATAAGAAAACAAATATTAGATAAATTGATACTAGGATGTATAAGAGATGAATATTTATATCAAAAAATAATGATAGAATTTGAAAAAGAAGAAGTATAATTTTATTGTAAAGAAATATATGAACCTGAAAAATATTTTGAATCTAAATATTTCGAACCAAAAGTCATGATGAATATAGTTGATGAAGAAAATATAATTGAAGAATTCTTGAGAAAAGTTGAAAAACACAAGAAATCTAGTTATCCTTACCTACCTAAAAATAGTACAAATGAATGTTTTGAAGATATTCATAAAAGATTAGAAAATCTGGAATATAATTTACAAATAGGAAATGCCTTATTAGATAAAAAACTTGAAGGAAATGATAGGATTATAATTAATCCACCTCAAGATTTTAGAATAAAAGAAAAAGATAAAGGGAAAAATCATGAAATAAAACAATATATGATAACGGAAGTAGAAGAATTAGAACAAAAATTCTTAGAATCTACTGGAGAAGAATATAAAAAACAGCTAGAAGAGTTAACTGAAAAATTGGAAAATACAAAAATAAATACTAATCCATCATCTAGTAGAAATATAAAAACAGAATTCAGTAGTGATGAAGAATACGAAAATTATCCTTATGGTACACCAATATCAAATAAGGAAGGTATTAATCAATATAGAAAAACACAGAAAAGATACACTGGAAATATAAGAAAACAATCCATTAAAGAAATAAACCCAATGAAATCCTATAATGAACCTATTCATACAACTGGAATATGGTTAGATTTAGATTGTGTAGATAAAAATAAAGTTATTGAAACATGGATAAAAAGTACAGATTTAGCTATACAATTTAATAAATGGGAAACAAACACAGCCTTTGGATTTATAGAACATACTTTTAGAGGAATTGTATCTGACTGGTGGAGAAAACTACCAGAAAATATAAAAAGAAGTATAAAATATGGAGAAAATCCCATTGAGATAATAGATAACAGGAATGCTTTGAATGAACAAAATATCCAAGAAATATTAAGAAGACTAGAAAGAGCCCTAAGAACAGAATTCTTAGGAAATAGATTTACAATAGATGAAGAAACTAGAAAACAAGAAGAATATAATGAAGGAATGATAGCTATGAAAAATTTAAAGATATGCGATATGTATGAACTTGAAAGATACACATATAAGTTTGAAGAAATATATTATATATTGAACCAAGGAAATTATCAAAAAAATAAACCTATATTAAGATCTTATTTTACAAAATTACCATTTCCATGGGGAATGAAATTATTAAAAGAATATGAAAAATTATTACCTCTTGGAGAAGAGGATGGAGTAAACAAAGATAGTTTAGGATGTAGAATTGAATTTACGAAAAGAATGATAAGTATATGGTGTAGAGAAGTTTTAGAAAATAAGAAAGCATATAAGATGAGAAGAAATTCTCTATGTTGCTACAAAGATATTGGACAAATTGAACAATTTGGTTGTTATAAAAAGAAGTACAAGCCATATAAGAAATATAAAAGAAAGTTCAAAAATTATAAGAAATTTAAGAAAAGATTTTTTAAACCTTATAAAAAATATTTTAAGAAAAGAGATTGGACTAAGAAGCCCAAGCCTAAATATATAAAGAAATGCAGATGCTTTATCTGTAATGAAGAAGGACACATAGCTCCCCAATGTCCTAAGAAGAAAGATAAACAAAATATAAAGACTCTTAGAATTTATGAAGAATTTCAAAATGACAGTGATATAGAACCAATTGAAAATTTTGAAGAATTAAGTAGTGAATGCAGTAGCATTTATGAATTAGATTCATCATCTTCAGAAGAAGACTCTGAAGAGATAGTATATATGAATCAGGAAATACAAGAAATAGATCAAGAAATAGAGGTAGAAACAACTGAGGAAGTTGAAGACTCAATAGAAGGTATAAATCAAAAAATTACATTTGATGTTAGAAAATATAAAGGAATAACAAAGAAAATATTAGATTTACAGGAAAAAGATGTATTCAATCAAGGATTTTTAGGAATACTACCAAGAGTAAATAAAACAATTGTAAGTATGAATTATAAAGAAATATCTATTAATATAGAAGATACTATGGGAAAAGCAAGAATTCCTATAATTACAAAAGAATGGGTAAGACAAAAATTATCCAAAATTCCAGAAAATGTAAGGAGCAAACTCAAATGTATTGAGATAGGAGGAATCCAAATCATGGTTAAAGGATTCTTTAGGGAAGCTATGAATATACCAATAGAAATATATTGCATCGACAATAGAATCTTACAAGATCCTGTAGATACTCTATTAGGAACTATTGTATGAAATCTAGTCTATCAAAAGATAATATTTACAGTAAAACCAAATTATGCAATTTCACTAATTGATGAAAATATTGATCAAAGTTTCAATCTATATTATAGAATTGGAAACTTGAAAATGTTAAGGAAAAGTAAGGCTATTAGTATAAGCATAAAGTCAATATTTGCTTTTAGTACTAGCCATCACAACAACTTAAGGAAAATAACTGATAACATTATCATACATAAAGATTTTGAGGAATTAGCTCAATATATACCCCCTAGGAAATACCAAGAACATGAAGTAACAATACCTCAACAAATAATGCTTGATTTTCACAAACAAGCAAGAGAAATCAATTCTGAAGGAAGATTGATAAGAAGAAATAGTGTAAGTCTAGAAAGAGATAATCTTATTGCATGATTTCCCTCCAGACAAGACTCTAAAATAATCCAAACTAAAAAACTTAGTATTACCGAATCAACAAATTCGCAATACTATATCAAAACAAGATATGTTAATCCAGAAGGATACAAGAAAAATCTTCTTGTCCTTATAGATACTGGAGCAGAACAAAGTCATGTAAATGCTAAATTTGTTAGTCATTTACTAGATTTTGAATTAACAGAACCATATATATTTAAAGATTATTTGGGAAATAATCTTTAAATAAAGAAATATGTTAAATTCCCTCTTATATTTGTAGGAGAAGATTAGAAAGAATATAATAAAGAAATAATTCTATATAAAGATGAATCATATGGAATTAAACGTTCACCTATATTATTAGGAATGAATTTTCTTGAAAAATTTAGTCCCTACAAAATTTGTCAAGGATATCTAAAAATAACAATTAATGAAAATCCAATTATCATATCAAGAATAGATGAAAATATGAAAACATTGTTGTCATGGAAAGAGTAATCAATACTAATCTCATGAGCCCATATATTGAAATTATACTCAATATAAAAAATTATTGCAGAATTAAATTTCATGCATATTTAGATACAGGTAGCACAATAAGTTTGTGTTTGCCAAACGTATTACCAAATGAATATTGGAAATATGATTCAAAAAAGATTGTTACTGCTACAACAGCAGGAGGAAATAAAGTAATATATAGCAAATATGCTACACAAGTACCTTTTCTAATAACTTTTAGAGAAGTATTTGTTGACACAATATACATGTCATCTACAATAGGATGTGATATTTTATTAGGACAAAATTTCCTACTAAAATATGCACCATTTACTCAATATATAGACAGATATATATTCACAACCCCTTGTGCACATAAGATATTTACGCCTAAAGTAACTAAAGCTGTTAGTATAGCACATAGTAAAATTAACCATCAGAGTTCCTCAACCCAGCGTGGTGGATGTTGGAATACAGAAAAAATTAAACCAGTTACAGTCTTAAAAATGACAACAGAAAATAAGTTAGAAAAATTGAAAAAAGAAATTTCTGAAACATATTCTGAAAATCCATTAGAAAAATGGAGCACAGATAAAGTAAAGGCAAAAATAGAATTAATCAATCTAGATACTATTGTTAGAGTCAAACCAATGAAATATAGTGTTGATGATCAAAAAGAATTTAAGAATAAGATAAAAGAATTACTAGAAGCCAAATTGATTAGGCCTAGTAAAAGCTCACATAGTAGTCCAGCCTTTATGGTAAGAAAACATAGTGAGATAAAAAGAGGAAAAACCAGAATGGTGATAAATTATAAGAAGTTAAATGAAGTTACTAAATTTGATGAATATTACTTGCCTAATAAGGACACCCTTAATAAACAAGTGCAAAACAAGAAAATATTTTCAAAGTTTGATTGTAAGTCAGGTTTTTGGCAAATCATGCTTACAGAAGAAAGTAAACCATTGACTGCATTTAGTACTCCCAGTCCTTTAGGACAATATGAATGGAATGTAATGCCATTTGGGTTAAAGAATGCACCACAAATATTTCAAAGAAGGATGTATGAGGTAATTAAACCAATTACTCATTTCTGTATTGCTTATGTTGATGATTTTCTGATTCATTCAAGTAATATAAATGAGCATATTGAACATCTTGAGAAATTTTGTTATATTATGAAAAAGCATGGTATTACACTTTCTCAAAAGAAAGCAGAGATAGCCAAAACAGAAATAGAATTTTTAGGATTATTTATTAAAGAAGGAGAATTGCAATTGCAATCTCATATTGGTGAAAAACTTCAAAAATTTCCTGAAGAAATCAAAGATAAAAAACAGTTACAAAGCTTCCTTGGTATATTAAATTATGCTGAAGGATTTATTGAAAATTGTGCCAAATTAAAAAATTATTTTCTCCCAAAATTAAGAAAGAATGTAATGTGGTTTTGGGATGAACAAGATTGTGAAAATATAAGAAAAGTAAAAGAGGAATTAGAGGTTTTGCCTAAACTTGTAATTCCACAGGAAGAAGATTTCTTTATCCTTGAAGCAGATGCATCAGACAATTACTGGGGTGCAGTATTAAAGGTTAAAAAGAATCATAAAGAATATAAATGTGAAAAGAATTGTTCTTGTCCCGAAACACTTGCAGGGTATACATCAGGAACATTCAAAGAAGTTGAAAAAAGGTATGAGATGAACAGAAAAGAACTAATTGCTGTGAAGCGAGGAGTACAGAAATATGAAAATTATCTACTACCAAAAAAGTTCTTAATTAGAACTGATAATACTCAAGTTAAAGCATTTTTAAAAAATAATGTTGATCCATCTATTGCTAACAGATATATTATTAGAATTCAAATTTGGTTCTCCTACTTCAAATTTGATATTGAGCATATAAAAGGAAATGCTAACTTTCTTCCTGATTATCTTAGCAAGGATGGAGTTAGAGCAGTTAAGGATGAAAGTCCAGATACTTGAGATAAAAATTTCCTACTTGGAAACTCAAATCCAAAATATACAAGATAGTCTTCGAGAAAAAATAAATATAGCCCTTGTGGCAGAAGAAACTTGTACCAAGTCTAGTATCCCTTCACAGGGACTTGTGAATACTAGCGCTCTACTCGAGGATAAAGAGAAAGAAAAGAAGGTAATAGGAACCCCTTTACAGGGAAAATTTGAACATATTACTGGTAGAAAAGATATTCAAGATACTAAAAGTAGCAAAGGTAGCTCCTCACAGAGCCATAATTTACCTGAGCTAAATATTGAAAAGATTGATTCAAAAGAAATTGTCAAGATATGTCACATGACAAAAATATTCAAAAAAATAACTATGAAGAAATTATTTTCTTTATTGTTGTTTTCAATATTTTATCTGATTGGTATTTAGAAGTTGGAAAGTGGATGAAGACTCTCCACTATGAAAGATACAACAAGATAAACTTTTATCCAGAAACATCAGCCAATTGGGTGAAAAATTGTTTTGAACTAGGAAATATACTCTATATATATCCTAGCAAAGATCTCAAGGAGATAACTCAACTTCCAGCTGACGTCAAGAAGGCAGTAAAAAGATATACTGAAATTGTCAAAACTACAAATATATACATCAGATTTTACTCGGCAACAATGGAATGGGATCCAGATCTTCAATATATGCAGCCAGCATTTCATGTTATCAAGTTAGGGCTCACAAACCAACATTTTTTACCAACCAATCAAAAGGTTGTTAAAAATGGTTATCAAGATATTATTAACATGATGCCATATAGAAGAGCCAAAGGATACAAAGAAATATTTGAACATTTAACTCAGATAATTACTGAGAAGGAAAAGATATGGGTTTACCCATCTGAAGAACATATAATTTACTCTAATGCCAGAAAAGAGACAAAAGAGGAAGATATATGTTATCTCGACCATTTATTATCTAAAATAATCTCCAACCAAGTTTGTGGATCAGAAAAAATGGAAAAAGAACTATGCAAATTACTTTGGGATTACAGTGATCATCATTGTGAACACTGTGTAGTAGAAGATATGAGCCAAGTGTCACTCGATGATGAAGAATTCCCTGCAGAATTATTTGAGTCAAGAATGGAAAAATAATTGAGCAAGAATAGTGACCCTTTATCACTACTTTAATAAAGTCTCTTTATTAAAGAAAAACTGTGGTCACTCAAAGACAAAAGATAGTGGTTGAAATAATGACTTTCTACCAGCCATTGAAGAAAATAACACAAAGTTGCTGTTAAAGATAAGAAAAGTGGGTATGATAATAACTCTTCACCAACCCACTAGCTCAAAAGGTGGACATTTTTACTACCAAACAAAGGAAGATGGCAAACAAGAAATAAAGGAAGACAGCTGTGAAGATAAGGTTCCTGATCATTTGAAGAAAAATCCTCTATATAAGGAGAGGAGGTCCAAAGACTAGAGGCATCCCTGGCATCCCTAGCATCTCTCTCTAATCCCGAATTCTCTATTAGAAATATCATATCTGTATACACCACTTGTATTCAGAAAAGAAATTAACTAGCTTTGAAAATAGGAAAGCTTGTAATAAGGTAATCACTTATGGAGTTCTAAACTTCATAAGGTGAGTACCAAAGGTATGTAAATATAGTAAGCAAGCATGTATTATTTCAATCTTATGAATATCAAGATGAAGTTTTTTATGGTTTAACAAAGTTTCTATGAAAGGATTTCGTTAAATTTCTCATGATTCCTCGGCAGTACAAATAAAGATTTTAAAAAAGATTTTCAAAACATTGTTTTTGAATGGATGTTAGCCATGCCAAAGTACCCGTCTTTGATGAATGTTATAGGGGAAAAAGGCAGTTTTCTAATAAAAAATTGTAGCACCTTGTGTGTGAGTTATCTTTTAAAATCTTGTTCTAAGTAAGAACTTGTTCTGAAAAGAGTTTGAATAGAGGTGAAAACAGAGACTCTGGATACTGTGAGATAGCGTCTGTGGCAACACGGCTAGTTCTCTAGAGTGAGAAATGCAACCTTAATTGAAAAGCCTTTTGCGGAAGCAGTTGTGGACCCAAATGATTTCAAAAACATTTTAAATGTTCATCTGATTCAGAAGAGTGATTAAATACATGCAAAGCTACTATAAGAACATGCTGGAGGGAAAACCTGTTTATTTTCATTGATTACTGTAAGTTATTTACATACTTTTATATTTATATTTTGATCTTCATGAACACTTCACAAGCATCCACTTCTAATGATGATTGTCTTAAATTATATTTAGATGAGAAAGATGTTTCATTTTTATTAAGTATTGTTGAAAAGTCTGAAGATATAGTGCCTGTTGGTCAAGAAAAACTTAAAGAAATATATTTTGATATAGATTATGCCTGTAGACATAATATAGAATTTAACTCTGTAGAAACTAGTAAAGAAATAAAAAGAGTTGAAGATGTTATAACTAAATTCGAAAATATAAAAGAAGAAGTTTCAGAAGGAGTTGTTTTTGGATATATAACTAAGAAAGATCAACCTAGAGCTTATGAAAAATTAATTAAATATAGGGACTACTTGGAACAGATAGGAAAGCTAAAAGAAAATCGTATAAGATAATAATTCTCAATTATTTAGTAACTAAAAGATATAGGACTTATCTTGCAAAATATTTTATTAAGGGCAAAATAGTACTTTAACTAAAGACAATTTTATATTATTAAAAACCTATGTGAGTATTCTGTCTTTGAGCCTGATTTTAACCCGGCTATGTAGCATAGTCCTATAAAGAATCATCACACACAGAAGCATTAATGGTAAATAATGGCAACAATGTTTGCCGATAATTCATAAGGAATTTTTGACAATCAAAATTATTGGTGATCACAATACACATTCATTAGTGATTATCCATCATAATGTTGTTCTCGATATTATCAACAATCACCGATAGTATTTCATCCTGTAATCACCAAGGAAGAAAAATTTATTTTCTCTTCACTTTTTGTGTACGTTTATAATTAAAAAAATAATGTCAGTGACAAAATATTTTAAAAATAATGCTTCGTTGGCAATGATCAACAATAAAACACCATTGGTGGTTGTTTACGATATCACTTACTACTGTTTGTAGCCGCTTGAATGTGTGTTTTCACATCTAAAATTAATGATTATATTTCTATTCAAGTTGTTAATTCTAGAGGACGCAAAATCCGAACTTTTACGATGGTGAACAAAAATTCGGTCACAGCCAATTACTGTCTAATGGACCAAACTTGGCCACATAAATTTATGAATAGAGTAAGGTCCGAATCCGATTGTCTTTTGTTGTTGGCGAAAACTCAAACTTGGTCAGTTCAATTTATAGCGATGGATTCATGTCCAATTAATCGTCTTTTGTGGCTGGCTAAACCTGGTCAAATGAAGGAGTCACTTTCCCTGACATTAATATATTGATAATTGACAACTGCAGCATAATCATAGTTAATAAACAATAAACAATACATAATATATATTGTATATATGTACCCATATAAATATTACTTTATTGATTATCTTGTTTGTTTGATCTTCTATCCCCGGTGGATAAGATAAAAACTTCTCACTTTTGATGTGACAAGTAAATATCACCATAAGTAAGGTTTACATATCACCTCAGTAGTGGATAGTTTTTATCCTACCTCTAATATCAAAACATACGAAGATACACATATCAAATCACGTTATAAAAATTGTGAACAAGTTGAGCCTTAACATAAATATGAATACAACTTGCTAGTGAATAAGCGTATTTAAATACAAGATTAAAATAAATAAATTTGTTTCATCTCCAACAATTTTAGATAAATTGATTGATTACTACATATACTTCAATATATACATCAGCCTTAGGGTACATGTATCAATACTTGTGTATTGTATATTTATATATACACATTAGTTGAGGCTATTGATTCTAAGGTCCTGACTTCCAAGGCTCCTTTTTGTCTTTTCTTGATAACTCCTTCCTATTTGCATTGTCTATAACGAAATCTTTGCCATTTCCTTGTTTGTTTATTCAAGGTTTCTATCATCTCCCCCAACCCACCACCCCCCCCCCCCCCCCTCCCACACACACACAAAGGTTCTACTCTACTTCCTCTACTCCCCAACAAACGTATTCTCCAATTTCTTAACAGATTCTTTCTATCTTGTTGAATGGGGAAAATAAAAAAGTACTGCAAATATTGTTTGTTTTGTTTCTCAGAAAATCAACCTATTATAGGGTATGTTTTTATTTCTATGTGATGAATTTATCTGCGTAATTTTATTTCCTCTTTTCATGTCTTTCTTATTAATTTGTGTGTGTGCTTTTTTTTTTTTTTTGCAGTTCAAACAAGAACAGAGACTATCCATGGGACATATACACTCTCAAAGAGCTTGTCCATGCAACAAACAACTTTCATAATGATAACAAAATTGGCGAAGGAGGATTTGGAAGTGTTTATTGGGGTCGAACTAGTAAAGGCTTTGAGGCAATTTTTCATCTTTGTTTTCTTTTCCTTTTCTTGAATTTTACAAAAGCTTCAAGGATGGATCTTTCTTTAAACATCAGAATTTGAAACCCATCATCGAATCGAGTGTCGTGGACAGTTTTAATCAGAGTCCCCAAAAAAAAAAAAATCACGAGATTTTTATTTAATTATTGCCAATTTGATATTGCAGATTGCAGTGAAAAGGTTAAAGGCGATGACTGCAAAAGCAGAAATGGAATTTGCAGTGGAAGTGGAGGTTCTTGGTAGGGTGAGGCACAAGAATTTATTAGGTCTAAGAGGATTTTATGCAGGTGGAGATGAAAGGCTCATAGTTTATGATTATATGCCAAATCATAGCTTAATCACTCATTTACATGGAAAACTTGCTGCTGATTGCTTATTGAATTGGTCAAGAAGAATCAATATAGCCATTGGAGCAGCAGAAGGAATCGCGTAAGTATTTGATTTTCTTCTCCTTTTTTCTTCAATTTACATGGAAATACTAAGATAATATGTCAGACTATATTGTCTAATAGATAAATCATATCAGATTGGACAAATTTGTTTATTTAAATTGTCTCCAACACACCCTACGATGATGTTTAGATTTAGTAATCTTTCATCAAAAACCTGACACAATTTTCATAAATGAAGCAGCCAAACTTGATTCTCAGACTTAAGGGATTTGAGATCTTAAGAGTTGTGGAAATCTGTAAAAATTTTGTAGCACCACCGGACTATTCTTTGAAAACAAGAAATCTCTGATTTAAATATACTAAAATACTTAGTAATTTGTAGAATTCTCAGTTTCTACATATTTTGCCTATATTATGAAGTTGAGATAAAAGAGAATATAGTGAGAGACGAGAGAAAAACAAATTTGTAGAAGTTGCTGCAATAGGAACTTTTGTAATGAGTCCACAAATTTCATCAATGAATTTCAGATGACATCTACATGTTCTTAATATCTTCAAGCCCAATTATTTGCTTATGTAATAAGAATGTTTTCTTTCTTTGTAAATTGAAGTTACTTGCACCATGAAGCGAATCCTCACATAATACACAGAGACATAAAGGCCAGCAATGTCCTTTTAGATTCAGAATTCCAAGCCAAGGTAGCTGATTTTGGGTTCGCAAAACTCGTACCAGAAGGAGTAACTCATTTGACAACAAGAGTTAAAGGAACCCTAGGGTATTTAGCACCAGAATACGCAATGTGGGGTAAAGTTTCAGAAAGTTGTGATGTTTATAGCTTTGGAATCCTTCTTCTTGAGATAATCAGTGCCCGAAAACCACTCGAAAAACTCCCCACTGGCGTCAAACGGGATATAGTCCAATGGGCTATTCCATATGTGCAGAAGGGTGACTTTGATCACATTGCAGACCCTAGGCTAAAAGGCAGTTTTGATAGAGAACAGCTGAAAGAAGTGATTATGATTTCTATGAAATGTACTGATAGTAATCCGGAGAACCGGCCGAGCATGTTAGAGGTCGTGGATTGGTTGAAGGGTACCGGCCTGCCGGCTGGCAGCAGGAAGAAGGAGATCAGAATAGTGAAAAGTGCAGTCGATGGATATGATGACGAAGATGAAGATGAAGATGAAGCATATCATGATGAGGATGATGAAACGGATTTTGAAGAATTGGGTACGGTCTCAGCAAGAACAAAGAGGATTTAGATTGGATTTTCTTGAAATTGAATTTTATTTGCACTTGTGGGAGTTGTAGCTAGGGTTCATGTAAGTTGAAAAGTTCATGCTCTACTATGGATTTGATGGGAAGAATGTAAAGATTTTTTAGCATACTTTATATCTTGCAAATTCAACGACAGTCATTTGAGATTGGTCATTGCGACCAAGGGGCAACGGACAGAGTAGAGCGATTTGGCTCAGCTGGCTTGAGCGCCAATCGGCTGGCTTCAGTAAATGTAGGCTCGGCTCGTCCCAACCGACTCGTGGCTCACCAATTTATTTTAGTAAAAATTATATTTCACTCCCCAATTTTGAGCCGTCTCACGAGCCAACTCGTCTTGCACAATGCACATCCCACTCAGCATCCCTACTGCGACCCAACACGAACCATACATATCTTATTATTAAGACATAAATTTCTTTTGAAATATGAAAATTGTCTCTTCTTCTTAACATTGCATAAATGGCATTTTCAATCCACCTCAAGGGAGAATTCAAGTAATAATAGAAAAGGTTTTAAATAACAATAAAGGAAATTGTGTTTTATTCCACAATTAATGGCTTTAGTAATTTTCTTCAATTGTGAATGATCCATTTCATGGACCATTAGCAAATGGCTTTTTGCTTTTGTGGTCATGTGAGTTACGTACGTCTATGGAACTTCAAATTATTCTAATATTCATAACCTTATAGTTTTGGTTGTTTTATGGAATTTAATTTGAAATCAGTTATTAAATCAACCATGTGCCTATCATGGCTGGGGATGGTAACGAGTCAGGTAGCCTCTCTGTCACCATTCACGTCTAAGATTTTGAATCAAGCTGGTCTGCCAGAATTTTTTTGCCACATTGATTGACATACAGTCATTCACTCACATGGGCGTAAGATCTGCGTGAGACCCATGTGAATAAAAAATTTCAAAAATATACTCCCCTATTGTTAGTGTGCAATCGGGGAGGGTTTCAAACCCTCTGGCAACATAGCAAAATTGTAAGAGTTTTGGGAGGCGAGCATGGAAGGATTAAAATTTGAAATATCTTATTTTCTTATTAGTTATTTGAAAAGATTACTTGTCCGTTTTTCATACTCAAGTAAACTTTAAAAAGTAAAATAAAGCTGGGATGGGGACCATGTATCCAATCTCCTTCCCGTTCGAGCTGAGGCAATGCAAAACAGATAAAATTGGGATATTTGGTAACCATTAATCTTGGTCTAGTCTTCCATTGGCACTGTGATTTACTTTTTCGAGTTTTGCTTCTGAATTTCGCTACATTACTTTCTTTTTCTAATATGGATTGCATAAAAAAAAAAAAACGAAATAGATTATGTCTACAACATCAATAATGAATCTTAATTCGGACTCTATCTAATTGAAGGAAAAAAATAAGACATTGCAAAGAGATCCATGTAAATATAGAAATTTAAGATTTCTATCTTTTGTTTTTTATTTTTTTTTCTCATTCTCCTATTAAATATACATTGGAGATGAAATTTGAGTTATAAACGTAACCTATTGGAGATGAAATTTGAGTTGAGTCATCTATTCATCAGGATTAGACATCAATGTTATGTAAATCGAAAAGTTTATTAATTTGTAGTCATCTTGATGACAATTTATCTAATGCATTGAAGATATACAATTAACAAAAAATAATCGTGAGGGTCAAACTCTATATTTTTTCACATAAATTAAACTTCATTGGAATCCAATTATCACATTATATTTGAGAATCAATCATCATACCGAGTTTGATTTTGAAAGAAGAAATGTATTCTTTGTATGTGCAGTTTAAAAGGTTACTTGGCCGGCCTATGATGCATTTGTGAAATTGTCAATATATATTCATGATGTCATTCTTATCCGTCTACATTTGTTAATAGATCTATCCTCTTGGCATTAAATTCAATAAACAGAACAGAAGGAAAAAAAAATAAAAATACAGAAACATTTTTGACATTTGGCCGCTTAGAAAATTTCAAAAAGATGTTTTCGTTCCATTCAAAATATAAATAATAATATACGAATAAAGAATAAACTCCCCCGGCCATCAAATTTTCAAACACGTCACTTATATACTTGTTTAACTTAGTTTAAATATAGCGGATTTGGTGGTGTGAAACCAAAATTGTGTATGGAAGTGACTTTTTTAGCTTACTATTAACAAGTCACCAAGATCGTTAACAACACAAGTCGGATATTACAACAAATTTGTTGAATTTAATTGCGAATACATGAAGAATGACATAACCTATTTAGTCATTAAAGTTTATAAAAATTTCACCAGGAGGCGCATTTGGCGGGGGGCTGCACTTGGCTGTAGCCCACTATTGTCCAAGCTCAGGTCCAATAAAAATTATACAATTAGATGAAAAAACCAAATGGTTTTATGGGCAACCTACAAAAATATCTCAAAAATTAGGAATTTTTTTGAAAAATCATATGAAAAATATTTGGGAAATGCTATTTGTACATAGCATTTCCCATAATGCTTCACATAAGGGTCAAGTGGAGTCCCCTCCAATAGGGAGGCACCACTTGCCCCTTATGTGAACCATTATGTGTAGTGCTATGTACCCATAGCACTACTCAAAATATTTTGAAAGTAAAAATAGTTTAAAATTACACTACAACAAAAACAGTCTATGGCAACGTTCGAAAAACGTTGCCATAGGCCTACGGCAACGTTTGAACATGTGTTGCAAAATCAAGTGTTGTCGTAGAGTGGGAGGTCTACCGCAACATTTGCCAAACGTTGCGGTATCCATCTACCGCAACGTTTTGATACCGCAACGTTTGCCAAACGTTGTCGTCGGTCATTTTACAATTTTTTAAAAAAATTTGCATAATTAATTTATTTGATTTCGAACAAACCTACTGAAACAAATGCTTACAAATTAGTCGTATGTAATCAAATGTTATATAATTCTAATAAACAAAAATAAGGGATATGATTCAATACAATATGCTAACATCATTAGCATACTCAAAAGGTTAACATCATTATCCTATTCAAAAAAATTGCAATCACAGTTGACCAACAAAAAAAGATTACAAAACATTCGATTCATATCTGAATTTGCTTCTGTGACCGCAGGTTGTCCCAAAATTAATTTCACTCCCTACATACGACAAAAGTAATAAGGGTATAATTAGCATGTAGATAAACTACTAACAATACGCAATGTCAAAAAATATCAACTCTCAGTCATAGCCTTATACAACAATATGCTAGCTAAAGAACATCAACATCCAACAACATGTTAACTAAAAAAAATCAACAAGACAACTTTGACATGTCCTAACTGTGACTAACTTTTATGAAAATTTTGACAGAGTACCCCTGTAATGTAGACTAAAACCACCTGAACAATAGGCAATACCATCAAACCAAAAACATATAATTTAAAATAGGGTACACCAGCCCCTCAAAAGTACATTCTAGCTAAAGAACATCAACATCCAACAAAAACTGGCTAGCTACAGAACATCAACAAATACCAAATCTCAGCCACAACTTCATCCAACAATATGCTAGCTAAATAACATTGACAAAGCAACTTTGACCTTTCCTAACTGTGACTGACTTTTATGCAAATTTTGACAGAGTTCCCCTGTAATGCAGACTAAAACCACCTGAACAATAGGCAATACCATCAAACCAAAAACATATAATTTAAAATAGGGTACACCAGCCCCTCAAAAGTATATTATAGCTAAAGAATATCAACATTCAACTAAAACATGCTAGCTAAAGAACATCAACAAATACCAAATCTCAGCCACAACTTACTTCTACAATATGCTAGCTAAACATCAACATTCAACAATATGCTAGCTAAACATCAACATCCAACAATATGCTAGCTAAATAACATTGACAAAGCAACTTTGACCTTTCCTAACTGTGACTGACTTTTATGAAAATTTTGATAGAGTTCCCCTGTAATGCAGACTAAAACCACTTGAACAATAGGCAATACCATCAAACCAAAAACATATAATTTAAAATAGGGTATACCAGCCCCTCAAAAGTACATTCTAGCTAAAGAACATCAACATCCAACAAAAACTGGCTAGCTACAGAACATCAACAAATACCAAATCTCAGCTTCTACAATATGCTAGCTCATCAACATTCAACAATATGCTAGCTAAATAACATTGACAAAGCAACTTTGACCTTTCCTAATCGTCGACTTTTATGCAAATTTTGACAGAGTTCCCCTGTAATGCAGACTAAAACCACCTGAACAATAGGCAATATCATCAAGCCAAAAACATATAATTTAAAATAGGGTACACCAGCCCCTCAAAAGTATATTATAGCTAAAGAACATCAACATTCAACTAAAACATGCTAGCTAAAGAACATCAACAAATACCAAATCTCAGCCACAACTTACTTCTACAATATGCTAGCTAAACATCAACATTCAACAATATGCTAGCTAAACATCAACATCCAACAATATGCTAGCTAAATAACATTGACAACGCCACTATGACCTGTCCTAATTCTATGCAAGTTTATGCAATAGGCAATATCATCAAGCCAAAAACATATAATTTAAAATAGGTACAACATTATAGCTAAAGAACATCAACATTCAACTAAAACATGCTAGCTAAAGAACATCAACAAATACCAAATCTCAGCCACAACTTACTTCTACAATATGCTAGCTAAACATCAACATTCAACAATATGCTAGCTAAACATCAACATCCAACAAAAACTGGCTAGCTACAGAACATCAACAAATACCAAATCTCAGCCACAACTTCATCCAACAATATGCTAGCTAAATAACATTGACAAAGCAACTTTGACCTTTCCTAACTGTGACTGACTTTTATGCAAATTTTGACAGAGTTCCCCTGTAATGCATACTAAAACCACCTGAACAATAGGCAACACCATCAAACCAAAAACATATATTTTAAAATAGGGTACACCAGCCCCTCAAAAGTACATTCTAGCTAAAGAACATCAACATCCAACAAAAACTGGCTAGCTACAGAACATCAACAAATACCAAATCTCAGCCACAACTTCATCCAACAATATGCTAGCTAAATAACATTGACAAAGCAACTTTGACCTTTCCTAACTGTGACTGACTTTTATGCAAATTTTGACAGAGTTCCCCTGTAATGCAGACTAAAACCACCTGAACAATAGGCAACACCATCAAACCAAAAACATATAATTTAAAATAGGGTACACCAGCCCCTCAAAAGTATATTATAGCTAAAGAACATCAACATTCAACTAAAACATGCTAGCTAAAGAACATCAACAAATACCAAATCTCAACCACAACTTCATCTAACAATATGCTAGCTAAAACTTGTACACTTCATATATATTGCTCATGAACATTAAAAATGAGAAAATGCAATTCCCCGAAATAGAAATAGATTCACATACCTTCATCAAAAAAGTCTAATACTGCTCTTTGGCCAAGCAACAGTACTTCCCACAGCTTCGCGAAGAGTTCGAATTTCATCCGTAGGTCTGTACAAGGTCAATTGATCCATATACACTTCTTCAACCCAAACTTTCCAACAGTCTCTTCCGAGTGGCAAGTGATGCACCTTCGAACTTGGGTCTGTTGTTGCAATTCTCCCTTCTGCTACAACTTCTTCCTCCTTAAACATGTACCAATGAAGTAGATGACACCTAGCATTTTCCACAACTCCAATACCTCCTTGGACACCACTTCCTTGGTGTGACTACAAATTCATAGTAAATAGAAAATATGTTTTTTATATTAGTATACTTCAGTCAAAATTTATAAAGGATATAACTTGTAATAATGTAAGATACAAAAACCTGAGGAGTAAACATATTTGAATTCCCATCCTCCAGATTCTGAAAAATGATACAAAGATTAAAAAAGTTATTCTACATATACTTGGATGTATTACGTTATATTATCATAGTATAAATATTGGTCAAAAGTTCTAACCTGTTGACTTAACTTGAGAAGTGCTTCAACCTTTTCTTCTAGTGCTCCCATCCTTGCCGATTGAGTTTGTAATTGACTTTCAAGCTCTCTAACTCTCCCATTACTTTGAATTTCTCCATCCACTTTTGATGGTGCAACTCCAAATCCAAGTCCTCGAACTCTTCCATGACGTTCAGGGCCCAACACTAGAGCAACAGCATCGTCGCGGATGGAATCTTCTGCTGATGTATTAGAAATTGATTGAGTACAATTTTCAATCTTTTTCTGCACACTCATGTAAGGAAGATTTTATACTAACATGTGATATAATACAACCATTTTTAATGTGATATAATATGAAATTTGAAATAATACACATACCAAAGTCTCAGCAACTGCTTCATTTATTGGTTTTCCATCCTTCCTAAGATGTCCATGAGTCCATACTTTAGTTCTTAATCCTTTGATATCTGGATTTTGTTTTTTCTGCAATACAAATCTAGTAATTAGCATATACTAGTATGGTTGAATTTTCAAGTAAGAAGATTAAATGTGTTTGTAATTGTACCATTTCATGAGCCATACGTGGATAACCCTTTCGACCCATAGTGTGGAGAAGCTTCTGATTACTTCTCAAAATGCTAAACTTGTTGCTTTTTTCCTATTAAGAAAACAATAAAGTATACTATTAAGTCGAATTATAAAGGTTTTAAGCTTCATATGCAAATATACTTACATGAAAGTCAGCAGAAAGAGTATTCTCAACAAATTTCTTCAACGCTTCTTCAGAATTAATATTCTTTGGTCTAAGAAGAACAATAGTGCGTGCTCTATTCATAGATGATTTGACTTGAGTTCTGATTTGTGTTCTCAACCTTGATTTAAATATCCTCCAATACTTTCCCATACATTGAAATGTCATTTTTTTATGACAATCACTCACATTGAACCTTTGCTGAATTCGTGCACAAAAATAAATTAAAAACGAATCAATGTGCTTCATAGAGTTCTAATTGTAAAAGGTAGCTAAGAAATATACTTGTATGAAACTCCAAAGTTCAATTTTTTTCTTTTCATCCACCGAAGGCCAATCTTTACTTACAACAGACACATGTTCCCATACCATAGCTCCAACTATGCTAGCAAATTTATCTGAGTTGTAGCCAACTACTTGCCCATATTCATTAAACTCGAGCTCCATCTTCTGATAGTTCTTTTCGGGAATCATCTTCGCTTGGGTTGGACCCCTTTTCTTTTTCGGCACATTTATATTTGACGGTGGCGTGCTTTGCTCATCATTATTTGGAGTGGATATTGTATGTTCTGGTTCGATCGAAGGTCTTAATCGTTTATTAGTCTCTCGAATTGCAGCAGCAATTGCAAAGCTTCGTCGTTTCGAATTCTTAGTACTTTGTGTACTTGACTGTACGAAAGCAACATGAAAACAAAAGGTAGATTGAAATTATTTTTAAAACTTACTACATATCTTACATATTATAGGAAAAAACAATTACCTCGCATTTGCCCATCGTATGCAACCTGTTGTACGAAAGATTATCTATGGACGAAATAAAAATCTGCAACATCAAAAGAAATTAAAATTAGGGAACTTAACAAATTCTAAACATTATCTGTTTCGTACAATCATAATATTTCGTACATTGCATGTTAAGATATCATATAAAAAAAATCTATCAGTGAACATATTCGTTAAAAGAAAATAACACAAGGAAGGTACCAAAGCAATCTATGTATCACATATACACCTTCGACGTCCATCCTTGCATAATTCTCATCCTCATCAAGATTGTCTGTAATTAACTGTGTAACGTCTAGAGGAATAGTTCCCTCGAAATCGAACTCTTCTCCCATGTGTGATGCATGAAACTCTCTTTGTGGCACTTGCAAAGCAACGTATCAACTAGATGTTTCATTCTCCCTAGAATAAAAGACTTGTTTCGCCTATGTTGCCAAGATGAAATGATCATTTTCAAATTGCATGTGTCCCTCGTTAAGGTTAACCAGAATGAATCCATCTTCTTTTTTTATTCCATTCGAGATATTTGCCCAATCACACTTAAATAGTGGAACATGAAACGTATTATATTCGAGAACTATAACATCACGCAAAACTCCGTAGTAAACAACTTGCCCAACTACATGTGCATTATCTTTTGCACTAGATCTACAAATGGTTGTTGCTTCAACTAAAATGCCACTATTTTGACTAGATTTTTCTACATCTTTAGTATGAAACCGATGACCATTTATTACAAAACTAGAATATGACATGTATTGACATCTAGGACCACGTGCAAGCCACTTCAGATTGTTCGGAACGTTGTCCGTCAACATCTGAACTTCAATCTGTTTTAATTTAAAAAATGTTAGAAATAAAATATCAATATCACAACAAAGATGATAAGTTATTTTTAGGTTTATTCGAACCTTATCATCCAACCAGGAGGCAAACGAATAAACGTGCTTCTTATGCAGTAAAGACTCATTTCTTTGTAGTCATTTGTCCTTCTTGAGTTCATCCAAATGCATCTTAAGGTAAAGACAATATTAAGTCTCATGTATATATATGGTCGAACAACTAAAAATTTATTAGACGTAGATATTTAATAACATACTCTACGTATGGTTGAACTTCTGTACTATTTAGCAACACATAGCGATGAGCAACTTTCAACATCTCTTCAGATAGAACAATAGGCTTCCCTTTAGATATTGTACGCCTTACAACCAAGAAATCACTCTCATATTCTTCGTTGCGTGCAGACTTAGAGCCTATTTCTGATGTTTGTGTCATGTATTTGCTACAAAATTTCTCATTTTCTTCCACAATATATCGTTCAGCCATGCACCCTTCAGGTCGTGCATGATTCATGACATACCCTTTCAACACTTTCATATACCTTTCAAATGGGTACATCCAACGATATTGTACTGGTCCACATAAACGAACTTCTCTCCCAATGTGAATTGTTAAATGTACCATTATATCAAAGAAGGAAGGCGGGAAATACCTTTCTAACATGCATAAAGTTTCAGCAACGTCCTCCTCTAATTGTTCGATCTTATTTCTATCTACAACTCCTTGACATACTTCATTGAAAAATCTACACAATTTAAAAATGGAATTCCTTGGACCTGTAGGTAGAATTCCTCTCAGCATAACTGGCAATAATTGTTGCATTAAAATGTGACAATCATGAGACTTGAGTCCAACTATCTTACATTCTTCTACTGAAACGCAGTTTCCAATATTAGATCCATAACCATCGGGTAATCTCAAGTTAGCAAGCCTTTTACAAAATATTTGTCTTTCTGCACGTGATAAGGTGTGAGGAGCAGTAGGTAGGTAGAATTTATTTCCACTACTCTGAGGATGTAAATCATGTCTAATGTTCATAGCTTCTAAGTCCTTACGAGAGTTAATGCCATCTTTTAATTTTCCTTTGACATCCAAAATGGTACTAATGATACTATCACAGATATTCTTCTCCACATGCATCACATCCAAATTATGACATACGAGTAAAATCTACAAATCAAACATCAATTTTAACCATGGTAACTAGATGCAAGTAGAAGTATTAAATATTACAGCAGTTACCTTCCAATATGGTAGATCGTAAAATATAGACTTCTTCTTCCACATTACGGTAGATTGAGTTGTATTCTTCTTTCTCTTTCGCTTACCATGTTTCCCCCAATCATTTGTAATTTTATCAACTTCAACATAATCTTCTTCACCATTTTTTATCTTCGGCTTAATACCAGTTTCAATATTTCCATTAAACCAACTTTTTTTCATACAAAATGAATGATTAAAGGCGAGAAATCTTCTATGTCCCATATACGAAAACTTTCTACCATTCTTCAACCATAGTGAACATGTGTCTTCACGACAAGTAGGGCATGCAATTTTTCCCTTGACAGGCCATCCAGATATATTTCCATATACAGGAAAGTCATGAATAGTCCACATCAAAATAGCTTTTAAATTGAATGTAGACTTTGTAATTGTATCATACATCTCAACTCCGTCACTCCATAATAACATTAGGTCGTCCACATTAGGTCGTCTACATGTGGTGCCAAATAAACATCAATGTCATTCCCTGGTTGCTTTGTTCCTGGAATCAATAAACTCAGCATCAAACTTTCCTTTGGCATGCATAATGAGGGAGGCAAGTTATATATAGTTAAAATTACGGGCCAACAGCTATATTTTGAACTAAGATCTTTGAAAGGATTAAACCCATCCGTAGCAAGACCTAATCTAATATTTCGAGGATCTAATGCAAAATGTGGCCACCTTCTGTTAATCATCTCCCAACTCAATGAATCAACCGGATGCCAAATTTTACCGTCTGAACTTTTATTACTTGAGTGTTATCTTAGTTGTGTTGCCATTTCTTCTATTCCGAACATCCTCTTAAATCTTGGTATTATAGAAAAATAACGCAACACTTTTGCTGGAATGTTTTTCTAAATTTTTTTAGTCCGTTGGTTAACTTTCCATCTTAAGCAACCACATTCTGGGCATAACACAGCTTTTTTGAGCTCCTTCCTATATAGACAACAATCATTCACGCAAGCATGTATCTTCTCATAGCCAAGATCAAATTTATTGACAAGTTTTTTCATCTCATAAAATGAGTTTGGAAGTGTATTATTCTCTGGCAACATTTCTCCAACAAGCGTTACGAGTTCATCAAAACCACTGTCAGAGATACCATGTGAAGCTTTAAGCTTAAACATAGCAACTGAAACTGACATCTTCGTGAACGCCCTACAACCAGGATATAAAGGCGTTTCAGCCTCATCAACTAAACTTTCAATCTCTTTCGCTCTTCCATCAGGAGGGTTTTCAGGATCCATATCATATTGTGCATAAAAATCCTTAAACATCTTATGTGACTCAGGCATTTCTACATCGAGTAAATTTGCTTCACTTGTTCGTTCTCCATGAAATACCCAAACACTGTATGACGGATCCATGCCCTCAATTATCAAATGTTCGTATACTATGTCATAATGGTGATGCATTAGGTTCCTACACCTAACACAAGGGCATACTATCATTTCTGAATTGCAAATTTCACGAGCTCGTTCAACAAACTTCTGGGCTCCATCACGATATTGTTCTGAAAACCTACAAGTTAAACTTCATGATCATTATACATGGCAAATTTTGTTCGATTGATATGTAGATCTGCAATATTTAATTTTAGATAATAACCTTGATAAGTGTAGCCACTCTTTGTCCATTGTATGCAAAGATACTATTAAAACCGAACGAGTGCTAGATCTTTTTCCCAAGTCAGAATGGTTGAAAATTGTTTATTGCAGCTGAAATTCAAAAATAAATAAATAGAGTGTTAAAGAGAATGAACAATGTCGAAAATTATTTTATTGCAACTATTTGACAGATTCAGCAAGTGAGAGAATAAATAATTGGAGGGAGTGGTTTGAATAGAATTTAAACAAAAAAAAATTGTCTAGAAGGGGGGAATAAGTGTATCTATAAAATATTTACGCATACGTTTAAATTTGAACCGAACCCATGCATTAGGCCTCACAATTTTCTAGATGGCCTGAGCTGGCCGGGTTATATAATGCGTGCATGTTGTGTCACTTAGATGTGACTTACTCTAGATATAATTATATTTTAAATGTCGAATTCACTTGAATTTTTGAGGGTTTCATCTTCCTTTTAGTATTTGGTTCATTGGTTAGAGATAGATTGTCTATATAAAAATTTGAACTAGAATTAATTTCCAATAGCTAGGAATTTATTAACAAGTAGCTTCTTAATTTTTTCTTGGTTTAGGAAGTAATAACAAAAGGTCAAAAATATTTTTCACGAGTGATATGTTAACTATCCAAAATAGTGTCAAAGATTAAATCTATTCTTATCTATAGATCGAGCTAATATTTATTTTCATTGTTTATTTTTGGACACAGAACTTCTAATATTTTATTACAGATATATGACATAAGTTGAAATTCAATGCGTAACAAAGAGGAGGGAAAGAATAGAATGTAAACGACATGTGGTCAAGGTGAAACAGGATAAGCTTTTTTTCTCCTATCTCTTGTTCACCGTTCATTTTCATTTATTTATAAGTTCAACCATTTATAAAATCCAAAAATGATTGGAGTTAAACTTTAAAGTTTACCAAAGAAAAAAATAGTGTTACGTTTTGGTAAAAGGTCTCATTTTAGTGCTATTTCTATCAGATTTCACACGGGAAAAAGGTTCATTCTCTTTGACAATCCAATATGTCCTAAATTTCATTGTGCACTTAAAGAGACTTTTCTGCTGATATAAACAAAGCACGTGAATGAGCATATGATAGAAACTTTGATATATTTTACGTATACGTTTGTCGAGTCATCAGCCTGTTATTGTTATTTTGTTATTGTCATTTTACGAAGGCTGATGTTTTGCAGCTGTTTGACAGATTCGTCCACTTGCATTAATGATGGATTGGAGGGAGTGTTTTGAATAGAATTTAAATTCATAGCTTGTCTTGACTCCCACCAACTTCAACTCTCATAATTTTGTCTTACACATAGAAGAGAGGGAAAGTATGACAATAACAAATTTTGTTAAATTGATCACAAAGTGGGGACATTCGAGACAAAGAAGGTGAATGGGTTGTCTAGCAACAATTTCAGCCAATTCAACAATATGTCAATACCCAAAAATAGCCAATTTCAACTCAACAACTTCAGAGATATCTATTCAGGCCTCAGCAGTCGGCAAATAAACATCAGCAATACCATTCCAATTTCACAACTTGTCTGCTAGTGATTCTCTGTTTTTAAGATTTGATTATGGAGCCATTAAAGTTAACCTTTTCTCATAAGCTACCAGCTCATTTCAGTGAAATGCTGACCGTTGAAGGACTCAACGGTCCAAAAATGGCTTTTCATCCACAATTTAATCCCTAGCAGACAAGCCTCAATTCCATAATAGACGACACAGAAATGGAGCAAGAACTGAAAATAGAAAAAGGACCAATTTCATTTCAAGACTCAAGCAACATTTGCTAACAATCTAATTGCTAAAGAAATTAAGAAAATACCTAATCTGGGAGGAGGAGAGAACAGAGAGGTCACTGCAGACAGGGGCGGAGGTTCGCGACTTCGCGTTATGGTGGTGGAATGGGTTTTGTTTGTTGTCGCCTCTCTGGCCACTGCTGGCTTCACGGTGGCTTCGCACTCGTCAATCATCACTGCAGGTCGCTGGAGGAGAAGTCAACTGCAGACGGAGGGCGAGGTTCACGACTTCGCGTTGGTGGTGGAAAGGGTTTTGCTTGCTCTCGCGTTATGGTGGTGGAATGGATACCAGTTTCGGGCGTGGAATGGATACCAGTTTTGGCTGCGCTTGACAGATTGGGGAAGAAGATGGATTGTCTCCTCTGAACGTTCGGTGGGTATATGTTACGGGTTATGGATTGGGCCGATAAATGGGTTATGGATTGGGCCGGTAAATGGGTTATGGATTCGGTTTGAATTGAAATGGGTTTACGGGTCGATTAATTTTGTTTTCAAATATTGGATTGGGCCTTGTTTGTGGGTACGTTGTTGGGTTTGAATTGAAATGGCCCCTTTTCGCAACGTTTGAACAAACGTTGCGCAACACTCAGTAAACGTTTCGAAAAGTCTCACTTTTCGCAACACTCAGCAAACGTTGCGAAAAGGGGTCTACTGCAACATTTTTCTGAAAAACATTGCTAAAACTCATTTATACTAATTAATGGCAACATTCACTTCCTAAAATGTTGCCAAAAGATCCTTTTGGCAACATTTATCAACAAATGTTGTCTTTTTAATGTTGCGAATGACTCTTTTTGTTGTAGTGTTAAATGTCACATTTTTTGTATAAAAAGTGACACAATGTCACATTTTAAAGTTTAGTGTCACTTTTTACTAAAAATTGATATACAATGTCACTTTTATTAAAATGTGATGCTTATCACTCAAAAAAATGATAGAACTATCAAGGAATTGATAGAAAAAGTGACAAAAACATACATACATACATACATACATACATATATATATATATATATATATATATATATATATACATACATACATACATACATACATATATATATATAATACCAATTAAAATATTGGAATTAGTTCAATAAAGTGATAAAAAATAATAATAATAATAATAACACAACTATCGTCCCTCCTCTTTCTTCGTTCATAGCTAAGCATTTTTAAGTCAATTCACTGACAAAACGCTAAGTATCTTTAAGTTAGTTCACCACTACGATCATCTACTAAATCAATCAACTCATTTATCATATGAAAAGTTAAAAAGTCACATACAATGTCATTTTTATTTTAAAAACATGATTTTTGTCATTCAAAAAAATGATAGAAAAACATTTGGAATGCATTTGGAATAACTAAACGCATTTGAAATGACCCCATTATTGTGCATGTTTTTCCTTAAATTCTCATCGCAGTTTCAAACTCATGTGCCTTTCAAAAGCATTCCACTACAGCAATTTATACAACCACTTTCTGAATAGTATCATTTTCACACATTAACCCAAAAGTTTCATTGCCTCTTGCACCAACCCATGTTTACATTAACCATTAAGCATCACCACCGCATTTAGCTCAACATTTTCAGTTTCTTCACTGATGGTACTAATATTATCCTACCCAGAACACGTTTCATTTGCCTATCTTCTCGTCATACCCAAGTTTGAATCTTACCAAAAAATCATCCTCCTTATTCCTCATCGAACTTGATTTTTCATCTACGATATCGTAACAAGTAGTATAGTGGACCTTTGAATCCAAATATCGTTCCCACGAAAACTATACTTTTAGGACTTAATCTAATTTTTCTAACTCCTATTTGACAAAAGCAAGTAAATAATTATGATGGTTGTGATTATTTTTTCGTAACTGCTTTTGACAAATTGAAAATATAAAAAGATTGCACACAATGGATAATTGAATAAACAAATATGTGATGAATATTAGGGCATAAAAATTTCATCTATTGATCACATTTATTCTTAATTCAAGATTCATAAATCAATGTAATGTTCAATCAAATTCTTCTATTGTATTCAATTTATTATTCTCGAGTTTTCATTGATCATATTTAACTAATTAAATTCAATATCTCTATGTAAATCAAGTTTAGTTAAACGAAATATTAGTTCTAAAAATTCATATTATGACCGCAATAATTAGTACAGGTATCTCTACACGTTATACTAATTTACTGAATTTTACTATATAGTATGAATCTCAAACTCGCCTCTCGTTTCATAAAAGATTTACATAATCATCAAATTATTGATCAAGTAATTTAATGTATTAAACTTATAATAAACTCAACGCATAAATAAATAGATCACATAAATCTTGACTAAAAAAATAAAGGATCACAAGTCGACTAAATTATTTTCCCTAATATAAAAGTTAGTTTTTTATACTATAAAAATAAAAATACGCAAAAGTGGAAAGAAGTCACCGAAAATTGACGAAACGTGAAAAGTTTGGTGTTTGCAATTTCATTTCATTTCATGTCTTTTCTTTTTTCTTTTCTTCTCCTCCGCACCATTTTCTTCTCTTTCGACTTTCTCCTCTTTCTTTTTTCTTCTTTCTTTCTCTTCCTTTTTTCCTGTGGCAATTTTTTTCTCCCTTTCTTTTTGTCTTTCTCGTCTGTCTCTGTCCACTCTTCCTTACGTGAATATGTAGGTGTATATATATATGTGTGTGTGTTTAAATATATATTGGTTTAATTTAGGTCTCCAATTAAAATTTATAATACAAGTCTATTGAGATTCATTTAACTCGAACGCATTTAATATAATATTTCTCTCTAAGGTTTCGTATTTGAATTTTGTCATTTTTCACCATTTTTGCATTCTTTTCTCCAATGTTTCATTAAACATAAAATTTTACCTACAAAACACAATAACATAAATTAAGTAGAATATAATCCAAATGACAATAAAATATTATAATTTAAGACCACGAATAATTGTATAAACTACACTTATCACACCCCAAACTTGAATCTATATTTGTCCTCAAACAAAATTACAACATAAAAAACACACAAACAAGCAATGATAATTACATAATTGGTGGCCAATCAATCAAGTAAAACAACAAGATTTAACTAGTTAAGCTGGTCTTTTATCTCGGAATTGAACTCGTGATAACAAATCTATACAAAGTTTCAAAATCACAATACAAAAATTAAAATACACTTTTCCAATGTAAAATCGAGTGAAGAATTAAGTATAGTATTATGAATTCATAAGTTGTTCCAATTCTTGACCCTCATGGTCAAATATGTTCTTTCATCACTCGTAAGATTCATACCCCCAAACTTATTGTTTTCACTCTTTTCCAGTGCGTGAACTATGTTTAGATTTTTTTATTATCCTCACCTTTCTAATTTGGCAAAATTTCATCAATCGCATTTCAACATTTCAATAAACAAGGATTCTCCATTAAATTTCATTGCTTCAATATCTAGAACTTAACTAGACTAACAATCTCTTATCAAAAGTCAAATTTTCTTACACAAGTGTTTGAGACTTAACCAATGCATTTGATGCGTCTTCTGTTTCATTCACATGCTTTTTTTGATTTTTTTTTTCATATGAGTAATTTTTTTCTTTATTTGAAACATTCGCTCCTTAAAACCTTTTAAATGACCCATGTAACAAGATTTCGGCTGATGACTCTCAAGTCGGTGACCATAGGGCACCAAATTTTAAAGACCATTGCAGACTTAATTGTTTGATTCATAAAAGCTAGGAGAGAAATTTTCTAACAAAAGATTTTTTTATACCTTAATTAGTGTAATGTCCCTTATTTAACACAATTTCAACTAAAACGACATCTAACTTGAGATTTTCACCCAATTGCATTCTGTTGACCTTAGACGATCCATACAAGATTTTTAATTTCACACATGGAATCCCTATTTATCTCAACATCTTTCTATAACAGTGAAATCTCAATAAACTATTCTAAATTTGGTCCAAGAAAGTAAAATTTAGTGGTTTTGAGTTTAACATCTATAGTCCACTATTTCAACTTATTCAATTATGAAATCAACACATTCCTACATAATACTTAACTTAATTCATGTGTTCAATATATATCAAATTTCACATAAAAAACAAAAATTAATCTAAACATGCAACTTATTTAGCATTCATAGATCAATTAATAATTAAATTTATTCGTCATTGTCAGTCAAGCCAACTAACTCACAAAGCACAAAAAAAAGATTATTATTATTATTATTATTATTATTATTATTATTATTATTATTATTATTATTATTATTATTATTATTATTATTATTATTATTATTATTTTATTTTTACTAAAACAATAAGAGCACACAAAAACACATAAAAATATATGAAAACTCATGTTTTCCACCCCCAAATTTAAATCAGACATTGTCATCAATATCTTTAATTCTAAATCCTAAATCAACATATAAAGGGATGGGGAAGAATGTGAAGAAAAGACTCCCCTGATATGGCTTGTAATTCAATTGCTAACTTTCATATTGCTCTCATTGGCTCCTTAGTAAATATTGGTTTAAATATTCCGCAATGCCATGTTCCGAAAAATTCAAATGAAGCATTAAAATCAAATAATTGGAACAAGTGTTACTTAACTCTGATATCTAATAAACCAACTAACATATCGAAGATATAAGGAAAAATGGGTTATGGATGATGCATCATAAATAAATTAAAATATCCTGAAACTCAAAAATAGAAAAAATAAATGCCTCCCAAGAAGCACTTCTTTAACGTCATTAGCTTGACTTTGTACCATGTTTGATCATGGTGGCTAAAACCAATTTATGTCATCATTGCACTTTGTTCAATTTTCATTCATGCACCATTTTTTTTGTTCTCTATATTTTGATATTTCCATTTTCATCTCTATCAAAAAGTCCACTGAAATATGATTTTCTATTTTGATAGTTTCGTTGATCGGGTGGCTCTTCTTCGTCAATTCTACAGCAAGTATGTTGATGGAAAGTTTATCATGTAGGGTATAATTATTAAATATCTCTTGCTTATCCTCAACCCTCAATATTAACTCTTCATTCTCCATGTTAATTAGAGTTCGACCAGTTGCTAAGAATGGCCGACTCAGTATAATTGGAATATCTTGATCTTCTGGTATGTCCAGCACAATGAAGTCCACTGAAAATATTAAATTTTTTGCTTTTATGAGCTCATCCTCAACTTTGCCACGTGGTTTTGAAATTGTTGTATCAGCTAATTGTAACTTTATTGATATTGATTTGACTTCACCCAATCCCAATTTCCTATAAACAGAATATGACATTAGATTTATACTAGCAAATGTATCACATAATGCATCAATAGCACAAGAATTTCCAATTGAAACAGGCAACGTAAAGCTCACTGGATCTTTCAACTTGAGAGGCAATTTGTTTTGCACTCTTGTATTACATTCCTCCATTAATGCTACAATTTCAAACTTCGGAAACTTTCTTTTCTTTGTCAACATCTCTTTCAGAAATTTTGTGTAGCCTGAAATTTGTAACACCGCATCAATCAACAGAATGTTGATCTAGAGCTTCTTGAGAACATCAAAAAAAATTTCAAATTTTGTATCTTGTTTGTTCTTCTTGAACCTTTGAGGAAAAGGAGTGGGAGGTACGTAAGCCTTAACTGGACTTGGTGCCTTGACAATGGATGCTTCTATACTTTCTTTATTCTCCATTGAGGCGGATGCAGATTTTTCCTCCATTATAGCTTCATTAATATCTTCCTGGTCCTCTTTTCTTTCTGGTCGTTCCACAGTAATCTCTGGTAATTATATCTCACTCCTTGTATTTATAGCATCAATATTTTCCTCCATTAACTTCTTTCGAAGCCTTTGTGGGAATAAAAGTTGAGGTACATATACTTTAACTTTTACATGAGCCTACATATACTTTAACTTTTACATGAGCCCTAGGTGGATCGTTTTCCACTACTCTTATTGCCATCACTTGCTCTTTAGGATTGCTTGACAATGATCCCTGTGGACATTCTAGAAGTTGTTGAGCTATCTAACCAATATGTGTTTTCAACTTCTTGATAGGTGCTTGTTGATTTTGAAAATTAGTATCAATATGTTGGACTACTTTATCTGTTTTGATGAAATATCTCCCCCAAATTTGGTTTGTTCTCATACTGGGCATTATTTGAACCATTCCCTTGTTAATTATCCGACCATCTGAAGTTCGGGTGCTGTCTCCATCATGTGTTATATGTTTGAGAATATGGGTCAAAATTGTAGGAGTCATTTTGAATGAAGTTGACTTGTTCTTCGGGAAAACCCATAGACATACAATTTTCTGTGAAATGTTTAGCTCCACAATTTTTACATAATGGACCATCCATCACTGCATATTCTCCTCTCGTTGTGATTTCACCAATAGCTCTACCTGCTTTGTCAAATCTGTTATCTGTGAGTTGGTAGATGGTGTGCTATCTAATTCATACATCTTAGATGTTCTTGGTGATACCACTCTTTCTGATGAAAACATTGAATGTGTAGTAGCAATTAACTCAAATAAGGTCATGGTTTGTTGTACTGATTTTCCTATGATCGATCCGCCAGCAAATGAATCCACTTGAGATTTTAACAGTGGTGAGAGTCCGGTGTAGAAGTAGTGCATTTGATTACCTATTGTGATTCCATGATTTGGATACTTTCATATCAGCTCTTTGAATCTGTTTCATACCTCATGATAGCTCTCCCCATCTTTCTGTTGGAAAGTTTGAATTTTCAATATGATTTTAGCTACTTTCGCCAGTGGGAAGAATTTGTTGCAGAATTTTCTGATCAGTTCTTCCCATATAGTAATACTTTCATGAGGTTCGGCGTCTAACCACTCCAATGCAGCATCTCTTAGTATTTATGGAAATAGTTGCAACTTAATAGTGTCTTCATTAACCCTCGAATTATGGAAGTTCTGAGAATTTTTGAGAAATCTGGAGATATGTGTTTTCGGATTTTCATAAGGTAGCCCGTAATTTGAGAGTGTTGTTCATCAAATTGATCAACTCTGCCCTTTGAAATTGGCAAGTCTCCTTCGTTTATTTCTCCTCGTTCCTACTGCTGATCCAATGGCGCTGCCACTCTTGCGGCCACTTGTCCAATTGGCTGAATAAGAATAGGAATATTTTGACCGTCGGCCATTTGATGTTACTGTTTTTGTCTGTGTTCCTTGCATCTTTATCTGAAAGTACGTTCTATTTTCGTGTCAAACGGTTCAAGATCATTGCCTTGAGTACGGAGCATACAACGAACACTCTTTTTTTTAATAAAAGAAAGTAGAATAAAATCAAATCAAATAACAGTTAAAAATAAAAGAAATTCAGACTAAAAGTAAATAGTTTCCGGCAACGACGCCAAAAACTTGTTGAGTTTTTTATATCACAAGTATACGACATCGTAACAAGTAGTATAGTGGACCTTTGAGTCTAGATATCATTCTCACGAAAACTATACTTCATGATTTAATCTAATTTTTCTAACTCCTATTTGACAAAAGCAAGTAAATAATTATGATGGTTGTGATTATTTTTTCGTAACTACTTTTAACTAATTGAAAATATAAAAAGATTGCACACAACAAATAATTGAATAAATAAATATGTGATTAATATTAGGGCATAACAATATCATCTATTGATCACCTTTATTCTTAATTCAAGATTCATAACCTAACGTAATGTTCGATAGAATTCTTCTACTGTATTCAATTTACCATTCTCGAGTTCTCATTAAACCTATTTAACTAATTAAACTTCATATATCTATTTGAATCAAGTTTAGTTAAATGAAATACTAGTTCTAAAAATTCATATTTTGACTGCAATAATTAGTATATGTATCTCTACACGTTATACTAATTTACTGAATTTTACTATATAGTCTAAATCTCAAACTGACCTCTCAATTCGTAAAAAAACTTACATAATCATCAAATTATTGATCAGGTAATTTAATGCATTATACTAAAATCAACGCATAAATAAATAAATCAGAGAAATCTTGAATTAAAAAATAAAGGATCACAAGTCAACTAAATTGTTTTCCCTAATATAAAAATTAATTATTCATATTGTAAAAATAAAAATACGTAAAATTGAAAAGATGTCACCAAAAATTGACAAAACGTGAAAATATCTTGTGTTTGCAATTTTCTTTCTTTTTTTTTCCCCTCTTTTCTTCTTCTCCGCACCGTTTTCTTCTCTTTTGACTTTCTCCTATTTCTTTTTTCTTCTTTCTTTCTCTCCCTTTCTCCTATATATATATATATAATTTGGGTCTTCAATTAAAATTTTTAATATGAGTTTATTGAAACTCGTTTAACTCGTACTCATTTAATGTAATATTTCTCTTTAAGGTTTCATCTTAGAGTTTTGTCATTTTTCACCACTTTTACATTGTTTTCTCTAATTATTCATTAAACATAAGGTTTACATACAAAACACAATATAACATAGATTATGTAGAATTTAATCCAAAAACAATAAAATATCATAATTTAAGGCCATGAATAATTGTATAAACTACACTTATCAAGCATGAAGAAGAAAGTTGCCATGGATGCTACCAGATTTTTGGGTATTGGGAATTTGAATGGGGTTTTGTGGTTTTGATAGATTAGAAAGTATTAATTACATGACTAAGTGACCTGTTAATATTGATTTGTGACCCGTTTATATTGATTTGAGACCTATAAAAAATGACTGACTTGTGAACTCAAACCTATGACAATGATCTGTGACCTTAAATACGAATTATTTAGCCTCAATTACCTATCAAATTAATTGATCATACTGATCCGTGACCCGTTTATATTGATTTGTGACCTATACAAAATGACCGTGACTTGTGAACTTAAACATGTGACCAATAAACTGTGACCTTATCAACTTATTCATTCATTGCAAATCAATCACAATTTATTAAATTATTGGTCACAATTTATTTTATAGTCACAAATCAAGAATTTTATAGGTATTTCTCGATCACAAATAGAAAATTTTTTAAGTCACGGCATATTTATCGATCACTAAGTCAACATTTTTATTGGTCACAACTCGATTACAACTTAATAAATTGTGAGTTACAGTAACAATTTTTTTGTATCGATGACAAATCCAAAATTTTATTGGTCACAACTCATTTATTTTATTAGTGATATTCTCAAATTAATTGGTCAACCATTATTTTTTGTCACAAATCACATATTTTATAGGTCACAAATTATTAAAATAATAGGTCGGGTATTATTTTTCGATCACAAGTCATAAATATTTTTATTGGTCACAAATTATTTTTTAGTCACAAATTATCGAATTTTAATGTCACAGTTTAATAATATGTCACATTAATAACTTTCCTTCCTTTTTAACCACATATTAAAAATTTTTATAGGTCACAAGTTATTTTTCAGCCAAGAATTAAAATTTTTATAGGTCACAGATTGAAAAAATCAAAACTTTTATTGGTCACAACTCAATTACAGAGAGTCACATTCACAATTTTAATTGAGCACACTTGATTATACGCACAAAATAATCACAGTCGCCTCCAACCCCATATCGCCAGCACGCCTGATACCCACCGCCGCACGCACGCACAAAATAATCACGACCACTAATAATCACAATCACCAATAACCACGCACAAAATAATCAGGTCACCTCCAACCTCATCTCGTCGGCACGATCGACACCCACCGCAGCATGCGAGTGCACAACACAACCTCCCAGTACCCAACACCATAACTTCACGGCAAAACCACCATCGTACACACCGTTTCCCGAATCCAGATGTAGCACTTCCAACTCTCATTTCACTACCATCACCACCCATCAACCACAATAGCGCCACCATATCCGCCACATTCAAAACCAAAACACAGTTCTCATCTCAGATCTAAACAACTATTTGTCCAAAATAGAATTTAATCCAAAAACAATAAAATATCATAATTTAAGGCCATGAATAATTGTATAAACTACACTTATCAAGCATGAAGAAGAAAGTTGCCATGGATGCTACCAGATTTTTGGGTATTGGGAATTTGAATGGGGTTTTGTGGTTTTGATAGATTAGAAAGTATTAATTACATGACTAAGTGACCTGTTAATATTGATTTGTGACCCGTTTATATTGATTTGAGACCTATAAAAAATGACTGACTTGTGAACTCAAACCTATGACAATGATCTGTGACCTTAAATACAAATTATTTAGCCTCAATTACCTATCAAATTAATTGATCACACTGATCTGTGACCCATTTATATTGATTTGTGACCTATACAAAATGACCGTGACTTGTGAACTCAAACATGTGACCAATAAACTGTGACCTTATCAACTTATTCATTCATTGCAAATCAATCACAATTTATTAAATTATTGGTCACAACTTATTTTATGGTCACAAATCAAGAATTTTATAGGTATTTCTCGATCACAAATAGAAAATTTTTTAAGTCACGGCATATTTATCGATCACTAAGTCAACATTTTTATTGGTCACAACTCGATTAAAACTTAATAAATTGTGAGTTACAGTAACAATTTTTTTGTATCGATGACAAATCCAAAATTTTATTGGTCACAACTCATTTATTTTATTAGTGATATTCTCAAATTAATTGGTCAAGCATTATTTTTTGTCACAAATCACATATTTTATAGGTCACAAATTATTAAAATAATAGGTCGGGTATTATTTTTCGATCACAAGTCATAAATATTTTTATTGGTCACAAATTATTTTTTAGTCACAAATTATCGAATTTTAAGGTCACGGTTTAATAATATGTCACATTAATAACTTTCCTTCTTTTTTAACCACATATTAAAAATTTTTATAGGTCACAAGTTATTTTTCAGCCACGAATTAAAATTTTTATAGGTCACAGATTGAAAAAATCAAAACTTTTATTGGTCACAACTCAATTACAGAGAGTCACATTCACAATTTTAATTGAGCACACTTGATTATACGCACAAAATAATCACAGTCACCTCCAACCCCATATCGACGGCACGCCCGATACCCACCGCCGCACGCACGCACAAAATAATCACGACCACTAATAATCACAATCACCAATAACCACGCACAAAATAATCAGGTCACCTCCAACCTCATCTCGTCGGCACGATCGACACCCACCGCAGCACGCGAGCGTACAGCACAACCTCCCAGTACCCAACACCATAACTTCACGGCAAAACCACCATCATACACACCGTTTCCCGAATCCAGATGTAGCACTTCCAACTCTTATTTCACTACCATCACCACCCATCAACCACAATAGCGCCACCATATTCGCCACATTCAAAACCAAAACACAGTTCTCATCTCAGATCTAAACAACTATTTGTCCAAAAAATCCAAAAAAACCCCCCAAATTTGCGACGTTGTGCAATGCTGATCAGCACTGTGGCTTCTGAGGCAGCAGATGCTGGTCGGCACTACAGCTAACACTGGTTCCCGATCCACCGGGGGATGAAGTCAATGTCATTTCGTAATTGGGTTCTCTCATCCACCTCCTCGCACGCAAACTCCTCTTTTCATTTTCGGTAATCGACCACACACCAGATCTAATCAACTAATAGAACTAAAACAATTTCCAAAACCGTATCCCATCATCTCGATGGCTACGAACCACCAATGCCATCAGTGCCGCCGCGAACCACCATACCATTATCACTGCCACTCGCTCACGGTAGGGACTGCGAACGGGTATCGAAAGATCTAAGGTTTTGGGGTGGTTAGGTTCGGAAGACTGAAGGTGCGCTGCGGAGATGAAATTGGAGTTTCGTGGTGTAGGGTCGCTGAAGCGACTTGTAATGGAGGTGGTGGTGTCGCCGGAGTGGTGGTGCCGGCTGTGTGGTGGCGTTGGGGATAAATAGAGGGAGGAGAAAATGGGATGAAATAATTATGGTGAGTTTGGGAAATTATATTATGTAATTATAATATATATAATTATAATGTATCTAATTAAAAAGATCTGATTTTTGAAAATTTAAACTTCATATCTGATTTTAGAATATAGATCTTGAAAAGTAGGGAATTGTGTAATTTCCACTTTTTTGTTTTATTTTTTGGCCCAATTGTTTGCTTAACTTTATGCCCAATTTTTAAAACTAACTTTTTTTAATTTTAATTCATACTCCATCCCACACCATTTAATTCCCTTCTCTTCTTTTATTTTTGAGAGACAGTGGGCCTAATTTTCCCATGGTTTTAATTTTAAGCCCTAATCGCACATCAACAATCAATATCATTAGGCTAGCCCACCTCAATTCTTAAACTTTTTTTTTTTTTTTGGGCCCAATTTTTATAACTAACTTTTTCAATTTTAATTCATACTGCATCCCACATCTTTTAATGGAAAATGCTATTCTTCCAGAACTATTCACTTACAAAAGATTTACAGAAAATAAAGTTTCCAAAAATACCCTTATATACTTAATTCCACAATAAAAGCCCTTATAAATATTCAAAATATCAAATTAGTCCCAAAAGAATTATGAGTGCAAAATTTATTCCGCTGACTCTGCGCACTCTAGTATAACTGGTATCAGAGACTTGTTAGATCGTGGAAATTGAAATAATTAAAAATAATTGGTACTATATATTAAGAGAAAAAGATGGTCTCAGCTATATGTTTACAGATCCCTTTTCTAGAAGACTAAAAATATTAACATTAATAATAATTAAAGAATTACCAATAAAAATAAGAAAACAAATAATAGATAAATTAATACTAGGATGCATAAGAGATGAATATTTATATCAAAAAATAATGATAGAATTTGAAAAAGAAGAAGTAGAATTTTATTGTAAAGAAATGTATGAGCCTGAAATATATTACGAATCTAAATATTATGAACCAAAAGTCATGATGAATATAGTTGATGAAGAAAACATAATTGAAGAATTTTTGAGAAAAGTCGAAAAACATAAAAAATCTATTTATCCTTACCTACCTAAAAATAGTACAAATGAATGTTTTGAAGACATCCATAAAAGATTAGAAAATCTAGAATATAATTTACAAATAGGAAATGCCCTATTAGATAAAAAGCTTGAAGGAAAGGATAAAATTATAATTAATACACCTCAAGATTTTAGAATAATAAAAGATAAGGGTAAAAATCATGAAATAAAACAATATATGATAACAGAAGTAGAAGAATTAGAACAAAAATTCTTAGAATCTATTGGAGAAGAATATGAAGAATACAAAAAACAATTAGAAGAATTAACTGAAAGATTGGAAAATATAAAAATGAATACAAATCCATCATCAAGTCGAAATATAAAAACAGAATTCAGTAGTGATGAAGAATATGAAAATTATCCTTATGGTATACCTATACCAAATAAAGAAGGTGTTAACCAATATAGAAAGACACAGAAAAGATACACTGGAAATATAAGAAAACAGTCTATTAAAGAAATAAACCCAATGAAATCTTATAATGAACCAATCCATACAATAGGAATATGGTTAGATTTAGATTGTGTAGATAAAAATAAAGCTATAGAAACCTGGATAAAAAGTACAGACCTAGCTATATAGTTTAATAAATGGGAAACATACACAGCCTTTGGATTCATAGAACATACTTTTAGAGGAATTGTATAAGACTGGTGGAGAAAACTACCAGAAAATATAAAAAGAAGTATAAAATATGGAGAAAACACAATTGAAACAATAGACAACAGAAATGCTTTAAATGAACAAAGTATTCAAGAAATATTAAGAAGACTAGAAAGAGCCATAAGAATAGAATTCTTAGGAAATAGATTTACAATAGACGAAGAAACTAGAAAGCAAGAAGAATATAATGAAGGAATGATAGCAATGGAAAACCTAAAGATATGTGATATGTGTGAACTTGAAAGATACACATGCAAGTTTGAAGAGATATATGATATATTAAATCAAGGAAATTATCAAGAAAACAAACCTATATTAAGATCTTATTTTACAAAATTACCATTTCCATGGGGAATGAAATTACTAAAAGAATATGAAAAATTATTACATTTTGGAGAAGAAGATGGAATTGATAAAGATAGTTTAGGATGTAGAATTGAATTTACAAAAAGAATGATAGGAATGTGGTGTAGAGAAGCTTTAGAAAATAAAAAAGCATATAAAATGAGAAGAAACTCCCTATGTTGCTACAAAGATATAGGACAAATTGAACAATTTGGTTGTCATAAAAAGAAATATAAACCATATAAGAAATACAAAAGAAAGTTTAAAATTTATAAAAAGTTTAAGAAAAGATTTTTTAAACCTCATAAAAAATATTTTAAAAGAAAAGACTGGACTAAGAAGCCCAAGCCTAAATATATCAAGAAATGCAGATGTTTTATCTGTAATGAAGAAGGACATATAGCTCCTCAATGTCCTAAAAGAAAAGATAAACAAAATGTAAAAACCCTAAGAATATATGAAGAATTTCAAAATGATAGTGATATAGAACCAATTGAGAATTTTGAAGATTTAAGTAGTGAATGCAGTAGCATTTATGAATTAGATACATCATTTTCAGAAGAAGATTCTGAAGAGATAGTATATATGAATCAAGAGATACAACAAATAGATCAAGAAATAGAGGTAGAAACAACTGAGGAAGTTGAAGATTCAGTAGAAGGTATAAATCAAGAAATTACCTTTGATGCTAGAAAATACAAAGGAATAACAAAGAAAATATTAGATTTACAAGAAAAAGATGTATTCCACCAAGGATTCTTAGGAATACTACCAAGAGTAAATAAAACAATTGTAAGTATGAATTATAAAGAAATATCTATAAATATAGAAGACACTATGGGAAAGGCAAGAATTCCTATAATTACAAAAGAATGGGTAAAACAAAAGCTATCCAAAATCCCAGAAAATGTAAGAAACAAATTAAAATGTATTGAGATAGGAGGAATCCAAATTATGGTAAAAGGATTCTTTAGAGAAGGTATGAATATACCAATAGAAATATATTGTATGGACAATAGAATCTTACAAGATCCTGTAGATGCTCTATTAGGAACTATTGTAGGAAATCTAGTCTATCAAAAGATAATATTTACAGTAAAACCAAATTATGCGGTTTCACTGATTGATGAAAATATTGATCAAAGTTTCAATCTATATTATAGAATTGGAAACTTGAAAATGTTAAGAAAAAGTAAGGCTATTAGTATAAGCATAAAATCAATTTTTTGTTTTTAGTACTAGCCACCACAACAACTTAAGAAAAATAACTGATAACATTATTATACATAAAGATTTTGAGGAATTAGCTCAGTATATACCCCCTAGAAAATACCAAGAACATGAAGTGACAATACCCCAACAAATAATGCTTGATTTTCACAAACAAGCAAGAGAAATCAATTCTGAAGGAAAATTGATAAGAAGGAATAGTGTCAGCCTAGAAGGAGATAATCTTATTGCAAGATTTCCCCCCAGACAAGACCTTAAGATAAGCCAAGTTAAAAAACTTAGTATTGCTGAACCAACAAATTCACAATACTATATCAAAACAAGATATGTTAATCAAGAAGGATACAAGAAGAATCTTCTTGTCCTTATAGATACTGGAGCAGAAAAAAGTCACGTAAATGCTAAATTTGTTAATCATTTATTAGATTTTGAGTTACCAGAACCATATACTTTCAAAGATTATTTGGGAAATAATCTTGAAATAAAAAAATATGTTAATTTCCCCCTTATATTTGCAGGAGAGGACCAGAAGGAACATAATAAAGAAATAATTCTATATAAAGATGAATCATATGGAATCAAACGTTCACCTATACTATTAGGAATGAACTTCCTTAAAAAATTTAGCCCCTATAAAATCTGTCAAGGATATTTAAAAATAACAGTTGATGATAATCCAATCATCATATCAAGAATAGATGAAAATATGAAAACATTGTTATCATGGAAAGAGTAATTAATACTAATCCCATGAACCCATATATTGAAATTATACTCAATATAAAAAATTATTGCAGAATTAAATTTCATGCTTATTTAGATACAGGAAGTACAATAAGTTTGTGTTTACCAAATGTATTACCAAACGAATACTGGAAGTATGATTCAAAAAAGATCGTCACTGCTACAACGGCAGGAGGAAACAAAGTAATATATAGCAAATATGCTATACAAGCACCTTTTCTAATATCCTTTAGAGAACTATTTGTTGACACAATATACATGTCATCAACAATTGGATGTGATATTTTATTAGGACAAAATTTTCTACTAAAATATGCACCATTCACAACTCCTTGTGCACATAAAATATTTACACCTAAAATAACTAAAGCTGTTAGCATAGCGCACACACAAATTAATCATCAGAGTTCCTCAACCCAGCGTGGTGGATGTTGGAATACAGAAAAACTTAAACCAGTTACAGTTTTAAAAATGACAACAGAAAATAAGTTAGAAAAATTGAAAAAAGAAATTTCTGAAACATATTCTGAAAATCCATTAGAAAAATGGAATACAGATAAAGTAAAGGCAAAAATAGAATTTATCAATCCAGACACTATTATTAGAGTCAAACCAATGAAATATAGTGTTGATGATCAAAAGGAATTTAAGAATCAAATAAAAGAATTACTAGAATTTAAACTAATTAGACCTAGTAAAAGTCCACACAGTAGTCCAGCCTTTATGGTAAGAAAACATAGTGAGATAAAAAGAGGAAAAGCTAGAATGGTGATAAATTATAAGAAGTTAAATGAAGTAACTAAATTTGATGGATATTACTTGCCTAATAAGGATACCCTTATTAAACAAGTACAAAATAAGAAAATATTTTTGAAATTTGATTGTAAATCAGGATTTTGGCAAATCATACTTACAGAGGAAAGTAAATCATTAACTACATTTAGTACTCCTAGTCCATTAGGACAATATGAATGGAATGTAATGCCATTTGGATTGAAAAATGCACCGCGGATATTTCAAAGAAGAATTGATGAGGTAATCAAACCAATTACTCACTTCTGTATTGCTTATGTTGACGATTTACTAGTTCATTCAAATAATATGAATGAACATATTGAGCATCTTGAAAAATTCTGTTATATTATGAAAAAACATGGTATTACACTTTCTCAAAAGAAAGCAGAAATAGCCAAAACAGAGATAGAATTTTTGGGATTATTTATAAAAGAAGGAGAATTGCAATTGCAATCTCATATTGGTGAAAAATTTCAAGATTTTCCTGAAGAAATCAGAGATAAAAAATAGTTACAAAGCTTCCTTGGTATATTAAATTATGCTGAAGGATTTATTGAAAATTATGCCAAATTAAAAAATTATTTTCTCCCAAAATTAAGAAAGAATGTAATGTGGTCTTGAGATGAACAAGATTGCGAAAATATAAGAAAAGTAAAAGAGGAATTAAAGGTTTTGCCTAAACTTGTAATTCCACAAGAAAAAAATTTCTTTATTCTTGAAACTGATGCATCAGACAATTACTGGGGTACAGTATTAAAGGTTAAAAAGAATCATAAAGAATATAAATGTGAAAAGAATTATTCTTGTCCTGAAATACTTGCAGGGTACACATCAGGAACATACAAAGAAGTCGAAACAAGGTATGAAATGAACAGAAAAGAACTCATTGCTGTGAAGCGAGGAGTACAGAAATATGAAGACTATCTACTACCCAAAAAGTTCTTGATTAGAACTGATAATACTCAAGTTAAAGTGTTTTTAAAAAATAATGTTGATCCATCTATTGCTAATAGATATATTATCAGAATTCAAATTTGGTTTTCTTACTTCAAATTTGATATTGAGCATATAAAAGGAAAAGCTAACTTCCTTCCTGATTATCTTAGCAGGGATGGAGCTAGAACAATTGAGAACGAAAGTCCAGATACTTGAGATAAAAGTTTCCTATTTGGAAACTCAGATCCAAAATATACAAGATAGTCTTCGAGACCAAATGAAAATAGCCCTTGTGGCAGAAGATACTTGTACCAAGTCTAGTATCCCTTCACGGGACTTGTGCATACTAGCGCTCTACCCGAGGATAAAGGGAAAGAAAAGAAAGTAATAGGAACCCCTTCACAAGGAAAATTCGAACCTATTACTGGTAAAGAAGATATTCAAGATACCAAGAATGGCAAAGGTAGCTCTTCACAGAGCCATATTTTACCTAAGCTAGACATTGAAAAAATTGATCCAAAAGAAATCGTCAAGATATGCCACACGGTAAAAATATCCAAAAAAGATAACTATGAAGAAGTCATTTTCTTTATTGTTGTTTTTAATATCTTATCCGACTGGTATCTAGAAGTTGGAAAGTGGATGAAAACTCTCCACTACGGAAGATACAACAAGATAAACTTTTATCCAGAAGCACCAGCTAACTGGGTAAAAAATTGTTTTGAATTAGGAAATATACTCTGTATATATCCTAGCAAAGACCTCAAGGAGATAGCCCAACTTCCGGCTGAAGTCAAGAAGGCAGTAAAAAGATATACTGAAGTTGTTAAAACTACAAATATATACGTCAGATTCTACTCGGCAACGATGGAATGGGATCCAGATCTTCAATATATGCAGCCAGCATTTCATGTTATCAAGTTAGGACTCACAAATCAACATTTTTTACCAACCAATCAAAAGGTTGTTAAAAATGGTTATCAAGATATTATTAATATGATGCCGCACAGAAGAGCTAAAGTATACAAAGAAATATTTGAACATCTAACCCAGATAATTACCGAAAAGGAAAAAATATGGGTTTATCCATCTGAAGAACATATAATCTACTCTAATGCCAGAAAAGAGACAAAAGAGGAAGATATATGTTATCTCGATCATTTATTATCCAAAATAATCTCCAACCAAGTTTGCGGATCAGAAAAAATGGAGAAAGAACTATGCAAATTACTTTGGGATTACAGTGATCATCATTGTGAACATTGCGTAGTAGAAGATATGAGTCAAGTATCACTTGATGATAAAGAATTTCCTGCAGAGTTCTTTGAGTCAAGGATGGAAAAATAATGGAATAAGGACAGTGACCCTTTATCACTACTTTAATAAAGTTTCTTTATTAAAGAAAAACTGTGATCACTAAAAAATAGAAGATAGTACAAGAAAGTAGCTGAGATTTTAACTCCTCACCAACTACTGAAGAAAAAGAAGCAAAGTATCTGTTAAAGATAAGAAAACTTGGTATGACAATGACTCTTTACCAACTTACCAGCTCAAAACAAGGACAGCTTTGCTACCAAACAAAAGAAGATGGCAGACAAGAAATAATGGAGGACTGCTGTGAAGATAAGGTTCCTAACCACTTGAAGAAAAATCCTCTATATAAGGAGAGGAGGTCCAAAGACAAAAAATATCTCTCGAATCTTGAATTCTCTATCTCAAAAGAAATTTCATATATACACCACTTGTATTCAGAAAAGAAGTTAGATAGTTTGGAAGATAGGAAAGCTTATAATAAGGTAATCACTTATGGAGTTCTAAACTTCATAAGGTGAGTACCAAAGGTATTTAAATATAGTAAGCCAGCATGTATTATTTCAATCTTATGAATATCAAGATGAAGTTTTTAAGGTTTAACAAAGTTTCTATGAAAGGATTTCATTAAATTTCTCATGATTCCTCGGCAGTACAAATAGAGATTTTAAAAGATTTTCAAAATATTGATTTTGAATGGATGTTAGCCATGCCAAAGTACCCGTCTTTGATGAATGTTTTAGGGGAAAAGGGCAGTTTTTCTAACAAAATTGTAGCACCTTGTGTGTGAGTTATCTTTTAAAATCTTGTTCTAAGTAAGAACTTGTTCTGAAAAGAGTTTGAATAGAGGTGAAAACAGAAACTCTGGATACTGTGAGATAGCGTCTGTAGCAACACAACTAGTTCTCTAGAGTGAGAAATGCAACCTTAATTGAAAAGCCTTTTGCGGAAGCAGTTGTGGACCCAAATGATTTCAAAAACATTTTAAATGTTCATCTGATTCAGAAGAATGATTAAATACATGCAAAGCTACTATAAGAACATGCTGGAGGGAAAGCCTGTTTATTTCCATCGATTACTGTAAGTTATTTACATGCTTTATATGTTTATGTTTTAATTATCTTGATGAATATTTCACAAGCATCCACGTCTAATGATGATTATCTTAAATTATATTTAGATGATAAAGATATTTCATTCTTATTAAGTATAGTTGAGAAGTCTAAAGATATAGTCCCTGTTGGACAAGAAAAACTTAAAGAGATATATTATGATATAGATTATGCCTGTAGACATAATATAGGATTTGATCCTGTAGAAACAAGTAAAGAAATAAAAAAAGTTGAAGATGTTATAACCAAATACGAAAATATACAAGAAGAAGTCTCTGAAGGAATTGTTTTTGGATATATAACTAGAAAAGATCAACCAAGAGCTTATGAAAAGCTAATAAAACATAAAGAGTATTTAGAACAAATAGAAAAATTGAAAGAATATTCAATAAAATAATTATTGTGGTCACAAAAGATATAGGACTTAACCTGCAATATATTTCATTAATGGCAATATAGACATTCTAAGGTAGGAATAGTTGCTGCAAACTCAATCTGGTGACTTTCTGGCTAAAATTCCCTGTAAGTCTAGCACTACCCTCTTTTAATTGCTCTCTCTTCTTTTATCTTCAAAGTTCAACCACAGGCGTCATTTGAAACTTTTAAAAACCAAATTGAAATAATTTCCAAAATCTTTAAACCCAAAATCTTTTCACCCACCCACCAGAGTTGTGATTGCCGACCGTCGACTGTCAACCACGAATCGCAACTATTGTAAATTGAAAATAATTCTCAACCACAAATTGCCTATTGGTTTGGGTTTGACTGAAGCTCCATCGCAAGCCCATAAACGTTTTTGCCTTCTTCCATCACAATGCTGGATTAGAGAAGTGTTGGACTTGCTCATTGAATGTTTTACCTTTTGTATTTTAGTTCTCCTCCGAAATCCGAATCCTTGCAATATGTAAAGATATTGAATATTCATTTTGACTTAGTAATAGCTAGATTTAAATTGCACCTTCAGAAACACAAATTAATGATTCAGGAACTTTGCACATGAAATCGAAAGAACTTCAAAAGATTAAGAATTCTATCAAGTCCGAAGCACACTTAATCACTTCGCTTCGAATTTTCCAGTTATTTATAAATGAAATTTTGATTTGGGAAATAAGTTTTTTAAGTTATGAGCTTTTATAATTTGAATGTCTGTTATGTTTTCACCATGAGAGGCCAATGATATGATTGTGCTAATAATATGCATCGTGCTTGGAATGGACTACAAGCATTATTTCTTAGAGATTGTATATTTGCATACTATGTCCATTGTTTTATCCACTGTTTACAAATATATTGGTTGCTATTAGTCATGTCTCATATATTCATTCTTTCTTTTCTCATTTGAATAATGTTATTAATTCATTCACATTTTTGGTTGTTTGAAACTAAATATTGAACGAGAATTTGGTATGAATTTAGAATTCATACTAAATTCTACTAAAGATAAATTTTATGCTGTAAAATATCGTCGGATACAATTGTAATAAGTAATATTATATTACGACTTTTCTTGTTATATATGAATTTTATTTGTACATTAAATTTTTAAAAATATTTGCTCTCCATAATGGTTAATCCTTGCTCCGCCCTGAATTTCACCATTTGTCACTCGATCAGAAAAAAAATGATGTGTGATATAGGATGGTATTAACGATTTTTCTCGAAGACCGCTACTCAATGCACCCCCCCATGGTGACATCGACCCCCACGGGCCGTCTACCATTAAGAGGCCAGCGACGTCGACCCCCACTATACTTAGCCAAATAAATGGCCATGAGAGAGACAAGAATCACCCAACATCAAACTCGGCCATGACCAACCGCAATGCGAGTGGGTGTTAACGCTACAGAACGTGGGGGAGTGGGAAGGCATACGTGGGACACGTGGCACCGTAAATCGCGGAGCAGGGGGCGTGCCATCAGGTGCCTATAAATACCCCAATGTGAGAAAAGGTATGGCTTCTTGAAACCCGAACTATTTGCATTCCATACATACTTCTCAAAACTCGTTACTAATTCTCACGCCGGAGGTACAACGGGGGAGAAAACCCCAACCTCATTTTGCAGGTAGCAACCACCAACTAGAGCAACCGGACCACCGTACTCATCAAGGCGAACACGGAGGTCTACCTTGCTACTATTTCATTGGCGCCGTCTGTGGGAAACTACTGAACAAAAAAGCTATGTCAAGGAGACGAACTAGGAGTGAAACACGCATGGTCGGAACCACCGCAGACACGGAGTCAGAGTCTGTCGCTCGAGGTCATGTCCCGCCACCGCCACCGCCACCGCAATATGTAACACAGGGTCAATTCAATGCCTTGAAGACACAATTGGCGACCATGATGACCCTCTTGCAAGGCCAGACGCAGAGAATTTCAGCCCCACCGCAGAGTTCGTGAGAAGCCGTACGCGAGCAACCACCCCAGGTGGCACAAACAGTTACCCCGCCGGTTACCCAACCAACAACAGGAGACATGGGGGCTTCTGGCTCTGTGTTTCCACATGTTCCCCAACCCGTGACGGAATTGGAAAAGAAGATAGAGGAAATGATGACCCAGAAGATAGACGATGCACTGACTAGGATGAAGGACAGACGCAGGCAAATGGTATTAGAGGAGGATCCGTTTGCTCCAGAAATAATGGTCGTCCCTTTACCGAAAGGTTTCAAACAGCCAATGATAGAAGCATACGATGGAGTCACGGACCCGTTGGACTACTTGCGTACTTTCGTGGATTTAATGAGGCTATATACAGCCCCAGACGCAGTAATGTGTAGGTCGTTCCCCCCGACGCTTAGGAGGGAAGCAAGAGACTGGGTGGCCACACTGGCACCCAGGTCTATAAAAACTTTTGATGAGCTCTCCAGGAGTTTCGTGGCATACTTCATGAGCAGCAAGAGAAAACGAAAGATAGCTATTGGATTGATGCAAGTGGTGCAGGAGAAGGATGAATCTTTACAGGAGTATTTGGCTAGGTTCAACCGGGCAACCCTAGGCATAAGGGATCTTCAAATGTCTGCAGTAGTGACGGCATTAATGAACGGGACACGAAATAGGGCCTTCAAAATGTCACTCTCCAAAAATCCTCCAGAGTCAATGCATGATTTGTTTAAAAAGGGTGACAAGTATGTTGACGCAGAGGAAGCAGAGAAGGTCACGAAAAATCTTAGAGAGGGATGGGAGACGGGAGCCCATAAGCGGAAATCAGGTGATGTGCGAATGCCCGTTGATAAGGATAAGAAGAGAAATGAGCATGTAAGCAGGGGGTATCCTCAAGATCGTTTTGTCAGACAGAGACGAGAGGAGGACAAAGCCTTCACCCCTCTTAACACTCAGCGAAATAAGATACTGATGGAAATTCGAGACATGAAAGAGCTTGAATGGTCGAGGCCGATGGCAGCATCAGCCGGCAAAAGGGATAAAAACAAGTACTGCCATTTCTACAAGGACCATGGGCATGAGACCGAAGAATGTATGCATTTGAAGGAAGAGATCGAGCGCCTCTTGAAACGGGGCTATTTGACCAAGTATGCGAGAAATGACCGAGGCAAACAGAAGGTCGAGGATCGACCACCGCCCAGGGCTGGAGTTATAAATGTAATTGTTGGAGGAGTTGCCTCGGGTGGAGACTCCAACTCTGCTAGAAAGAGCTATGCGCGAACAGCGGCAGTCTGTTCTATTCAGAAAAGGGTTGAATTTGATCACAGCATCACTTTTGGTGAAAAGGACCTGATAGGCGTGGCGACCCCCCACGATGATGCCTTGGTAATAGTCGGCGACATAGCAAACTATGATGTCAAAAGGGTGTTAATCGATGGTGGGAGCGCAGCGAATGTACTCACATGGGAAGCATTTCAAGGGTTAAAAATTTCGACGGAAAGGTTGAAGGCTATGTCAACCCCCCTTGTAGGATTTGGAGGAGCTACTGTGATACTAGAAGGGGCAGTAGAGCTACCAGTAACGTTGGGCACCTACCCAGCTAGTGTGGTCACCCTAGCAAATTTTCTGGTTGTTAAAACCCCCATGGCGTATAACGCGATCTACGGTCGACCCCTGTTGAATGCAGTAGGGGCCATCCCATCTACTTACCACCAGGTGATGAAATTTCCAACCAGTCGAGGTGTGGGATGTGTGAGGGGTAATCAACAATCTTCAAGGAAGTGTTATGTGGACAGCATACGAACTAAGGGATCCCCACCAGTGATGATGTTGGACCTCGAACCCCCAAAAGGAAGAATTAAACCCCTCAACACTACAGAAAAAATCATGGTGGCGGAAGGACATGAATTCAGTGTGGGGACAGGACTGGAGCAGGGTGAAAAAGAGGTGTTGGTAAAGTGTCTAGCAAGTAATTTGGATGTATTTGCATGGAGTCTGAACGACATACAAGGGGTTGACCCGTCTGTTGCACAACATCGCCTGGGTATCTTACCGGGTGCTAAACCGATTAAACAGAAGAAAAGAAATCTAGCCCCGGAGCGGCAGGCAGCAGCGAAGGCAGAGGTCGATAAGCTACTGCAGGCAGGATTCATCAGGGAGGTACAATATCCCGAATGGTTAGCAAATGTTATCTTGGTGAAAAAGCCAAACGGGGCATGGCGTATGTGTGTAGACTACACCGGACTCAACAAGGCATGTCCAAAAGACTCATACCCGCTACCCAGAATAGATCACCTGGTGGATGCCACATCGGGTCATGAACGGCTAAGCTTCCTAGATGCATTCTCTGGGTATCATCAGATCTCCATGGCGAAAGCAGATCAGGAGAAAACCTCTTTCATAGTTGACGCGGGGACATATTGCTATACGGCCATGCCATTCGGCTTAAAAAACGCCGGGGCAACCTATCAGAGAATGGTGAACAAGGTCTTCAAGGATCTGCTCGGAGGGGTCATAGAAGCATATGTGGACGACATGGTCGTCAAGAGTGTGAAGGCCAACAACCATGTTAGTGACTTGCAGAAAGTGTTCAACACTGCCCGACAAAACAAGTTGAAGTTCAATCCAGAGAAATGTGTTTTTGGAACAACGGGAGGCAAGTTCTTGGGTTTTATGATCACGCAAAGGGGCATCGAAGCAGATCCGGATAAAATACGAGCTATTTTGGAAATGAAGAGCCCAGAAAACAGGAAGGAGGTCCAAAGATTGACGGGCAGGGTAGCAGCACTGACCCGCTTTATGAGCTGAGCTGCGGATAAATGTTACCACTTCTTCAAGGTGATTGGGGGTTCTACTAATTTTGAATGGACCAAGGAGTGTGAGGAGTCCCTGGAATCTTTAAAACAATCGTTACAGCAGCCTCCTGTCTTGACTAGGCCGTGCCCAGGGGATGTGTTGAGTCTATACTTAGCAGTGTCAAAACATGCAGTCAGTGCAGTACTGGTGAAGGAGTTTCCTAAGATGCAGAAGCCTGTTTACTACGTCAGCCAAGTGTTGAGGGGAGCGGAAACTCGATACAGCCTTGCAGAACAGTTGGTACTGGCATTAATTGTAGCTGTCAGAAAACTATGGCCGTACTTTCAGTCCCACACCGTACAAGTCATGACCGATCAACCTGTCAAGCAAATTTTACATCGACCTGAGACGTCGGGTAGGATGCTGAAATGGGCGATCGAATTGAGTGAGTTCGATATCGAGTTCAGACCGAGGACAGCCATCAAGGCGCAGGTATCAGCAGACTTTATCGCAGAGCTAACGACTCTGCCTGACCACCCCCAACAATCAGAAGCAGTCTGGAAAATTTTCGTGGATAGATCCTCACATGGTGAAGGGTCCGGAGCGGGTATCATAATGATGGGTCCAGAATCTGAAGAGCTGGCGTATTCGTTACGCTTTGAGTTCCCCGCGACAAATAATGATGCAGAATATGAAGCAGTCATAACGGGCTTGAGTCTGGAAGCCAGGCTTGGGATAACATCAGTTGAGATTTGCAGCGACTCCCAGTTGATCGTCGGACAGGTGATAGGTGAATTTGAGGCGAAGGATGGAAAAATGGCATCTTATCTGATGAAGGTTAGAGATTTGCAAAGGGGGCTTACAAGTTTCAAAATAACCAAGGTCCCTCGCAAAGACAATGAACGAGCAGACGCCTTGTCCAAACTGGCATCGACTAATCCAAACCATCTACCTAGCACTGCTAATGTACAAATCCTACGACAGTCGAGCATCTTGCTCATAGATGATGTTGCAAGCCCAGAGTGAGAAAAGAGCTGGATAGACCCGTTGGTAGACTACCTGACGGAAAACAAATTGCCAATTGATGCACTTGAGTCTAGGAGGCTGAAAATACGAGCGGCTTCATTTACCATAATCGACGGGCGGCTATACAAACGAGGTTTTACCATGCCATACTTGAAGCGTTTGCATCCAACAGAAGCTCAGGATGTACTGCTCGAGATACACTCGGGGATTTGTGGCAACCACAGGGCGACTACCCTTGCCTTCAAAGCTCTCCCGGCGGGGGTACTGCGGCCCACAATGAAAGAAGATGCCAAGACATTGGTAAGGAAGTGTGACGCGTGTCGACATCATGGAAATTTGATTCATGTTCTGCCGAAGCGACGATCATTCATTTTTGGGGTGAGTCCTTTCTTTCAATGGGGAATGGATATTCTGGGACCTTTGCCCATGGCTAAAGGGCAGCGGAAGTTTTTGCTTGTGGCCATTGATTATTTCACGAAGTGGGTTGAAGCGGAACCCTTGGCCACCATTACCACGACAAAAATACAAAGCTTCACATGGAAAAACATAATATGCAGGTTCGGTATACCAAGAGTCCTCATTACCGACAACGGCAGGCAGTTCGACAACCACAACTTCAAAGCTTTCTGTTCGAGCTACCACATAGATCACAGACTCACCTCGGTGGCTCACCCTCAATCAAACGGGCAGGCAGAAGTCACAAATCGAACGATCCTGTGGGACCTCAAAACGAGATTAGAGAAGGAAAAGGGAATTTGGGCCGACGAGCTACCTAATGTGTTGTGGGCATATCACACCACCCCACGAGACTCCACAGGAGAAACCCCTTTCAAGTTATCTTTTGGAATGGAAGCCGTTGTTTCGGTGGAAGTCTTGAACGAATCGGCAGGATGAAAGCCAACCAGCTTGATGTCTCAACCACCAATGCAGAGCTCGATCTACTAGGCGGAGTGAGGGAAAGATCGGCCATGCGAATGATGGCTTATAAGCGAAGGGCAGCAAAGTACTTCAACCGCAGGGTAAAACCAAGAGTCTTCCAGCCAGGAGACCTCGTTCTTCGGGAATCAGCAGCGGCGGGCCACCCTCCAACCAAGCTTGGACCGAACTGGGAAGGACCATACGAGGTGATCCGAAATCTCGGGAAGGGAGCTTACAGCCTGAAAGACTTGGACGGAAAATCCTTAGGCAGGCCATGGAACGCTGAGCACCTCAAGCAGTACTATCAGTAGACAAACAAAAGGGGGTACGAGCAACATAGATACAGTTGTTAGGAGAATTGTTTTTTCTTTGTTTGCCTCTGATGCTGATGATATAGTTGTTAGGAGAATTGTTTTTTCTTTGAATTGTTTTTTCTTTGTTTGTCTCTGATGTAGTGACCGATTGTAAATATTGTAGTTAGGAGTTTTTCATGATGTAATGCCTGCAATAGGCACACCTGATTGAAATTTATTTAATGGAAATGCTAAGTGGCGGCAGATGATGAGGGTGCTACGGAAGGGCCAGCCTAGCTGGGACGTCCTGGTGCGCCTACTGAGTCCCCAAATCTTGGCAAGCTAAATTCCACTGGAAATGCTGATTCATAATCAATTGAAGCAAAAACACACAGCGGTGAGCAAAAAAGCCTAAAAATTGGTTAGCTCAAAATCGCTAGGGGCTGGTGGTGAGTTCTTCAAAACCAAAAATGGTTAAGGCTCAAAATCACCTGACCTCGACCTCGACGATCCAAGATAGCTCGACACACAGCGGTGAGCAAAAAAGCCTAAAAATTGGCTAGCTCAAAATCGCTAGGGGCTGGTGGTGAGTTCTTCAAAACCAAAAATGGTTAAGGCTCAAAATCACCCGACCTCGACCTCGATGATCCAAGATAGCTCGACACACAGCGGTGAGCAAAAAAGCCTAAAAATTGGCTAGCTCAAAATCGCTATGGGCTGGTGGTGAGTTCTTCAAAACCAAAAATGGTTAAGGCTCAAAATCACCCGACCTCGACCTCGACGATCCAGGATTGCTCGACACACAGCGGTGAGCAAAAAAGTCAGAAACTTGACTAGCTCAAAGTCGCTAGGGGCTGGTGGTGAGCTTTCAAGACCGAAAATGGTTAAGGCTCAAAATCACCCAATCCCCCCCAACGATGCAAGACAGCTCGACGTATAGTGGTGGGCAAAATAGTCGAGAAATCGACTAGCTCGAAATCGCTAGGGGCTATGACCGACTTCTCATAGCTTAAAAGGTTCTAGGCTCAAAATCACCTAGCCCGTCAATCAATGCCTCTCACCACACAGCAACTAGCATAAAACATCATATATATATATATACACATCATGAAAAGAAGGCAAACCAGAATGGCAATCAATAATCAAGCTCTCATACTTGGAATGTAACAAAAATATTCCTACATACCGAGCCAGGAAAACGTGCAAAATAACTAAAGTGTCCACATCCCGGACTGGAAGAATGCACAAAATAACCAATTGACAGAAACATAATGGGAAGTGCTCAAAAGCAACTAAAGATCAGATCAGCTCGAGCGAAAAGTCTCCTCGCTCCCGGCTCGAGTCGTCTGCCCAAATATCTTAGGCTGGGGGGCTCCGCCTTCCTTTCCCTTACGCTTTGCCAAAAACTTATCAAAACCTGCAGGATCGATAGGAGGATGCTCAACAGATATCCACTCCTTAGTCAACTTGATGGACGCTGCCATCACCTTTCCCCCATAAGAATTCAGAGCCTTAGCAAAGTCGGTAGACGACTTGTATAGCTCTATCAAGGTCTCCAAATCCTTAGCGTACTCTGCAGAAGCCTTGTATTTCGCCACTGCCTCCTCAGGAGCCCGAGCCAAAGCAGAGCGCAAATTGTTTATCTCAGACTCTTGCTCTATAGAACGAGACTCCAAATCTTCGATCGACTTCCTAGAGGAAGAGAGTTTCTTCTTGTAACGGTGAGCCTCTCTCTCTTTCTCTTCCGCAAAAATCTTCAACTCCTTCAACTCCGATGCTAAACGACAGCTGGACTCAGCGAGCCCAACCTGAAGGGCCACAGCCTGAAACGAACAAGAAATCATACAATTAAAGCCAAAAATAATAATAATAATAATAATAATAATAAATAAATAAATAAATAAAAACCCTACCCTCTGGGTGTGAACTGACAGAACCCGTTCGATGTCATCGGCACTCCGACAAGCGATCGACTGAACACGCCTGGGCGCAACCAAAGATTTAATTGCCCTCATCTCCGAATAGCCTCGAGAAGGAGAAAATTTGAAATCTGGTAAAGGAGAACCCTCACGCTCGGACGCTACATGACCTGGGCTGCCCCCTATGTCCACGGGCGGTGGGACCGCATCGGCGGGGTCGTCCGAAAGTTGAGTAGCCTCCTCATCTGTAGGCTGCTGTGCTCCCCCATCGCGAGCCTTTCTTCTCTTCAACAAAGCTGGAGGTGGATCATCGTCGCTCTCATGACCGCGCTCCACCAAGGAGTCCATGGTCACCCCTAAGTTGAAGTCCATGCCTACGTCAACAAAATAAAGACTATCAAGCTTACAAAGTAACATGTCAAGAAGTGCAAAAAAGAAGAAGAAAAAATGAGACATGTAAAAATCTTACCATCAATAGGGGCAAACCCCTCATCACTCCCTGGTTCGGGCAAAGACCTCAATACCTCGTCCAAGTCAAGATCCATATCTGTGCACAAACAATCAAGGCAGTCCAAATCAACTAATAGAGAACAACACGAAAGAGACTCCAAAAAATAATACTTACAAGCAGGGTATGAAAACCCACCAGTAGGACGACCGATCCCAACCAGCAACATGTTCCTCATGGTCAGAACCGACTCCAGATCAGGCGCAAGGGGTGGAATTTTGGTCAACTTTTGGATTTGTGTATTTAGAATGGGGGTGATCTCGACTTCGCTATTGAAAAGACGAATTAGGGGGTGCCTCCAATAGGTGTTAAACGGAAATTGGCCCTCATGAGGACGAACAAAGAAAAATCGGGATTTCCACCCGCTGTTGGAATTCCTAAATTTCGGGAAGAGCAACGGGACCCTGGCGGTGAAGTAAACGAAGGCATTGCTTTGGTCTAACTCATGCATCTCGAAGACACACTTAAAAAGATCCATTCAAAGAGGAATTTCCTTGAGAAGGCAAACATATAGGAAATAAAGCGTTTTTCTCCACGCATTGGGATTTATTTGGCTGGGAGTAAGGTGGAACTCGTTGAATAACGATACAAAGAAAGGATGTATGGGAAAGCGAAAACCACCATCCATGACGTCTTTGTAAACGGAAACTTCGCGGGGGTTGGTTCCGGGAAGTGTTTCGTCCGGCCTAGGGGCTCTATAGATGTAGTTATCTACCCGCTCATACTTCTTAAGCGACTTCTCTAACTTAAATGGGGAGTTGTATAAGCTATGACACTTGGGAATCTCAAGAACCACCTCCTCACCCGCGGTATCTCGCCCAATTTCTACGTTTTGACTTAAAGATTTAGTGGACCCAACATGGCGTTTTGGAGAAGTCGGTTGGAAATCTTGAAGTTCAGCTGAATATATTGAAGTGTTTGACTCGGAAAGGACTCGCGAATTTTCGACAAAAATCGACCCCCGAGGGCTGGTCGACCGTCGGTCAACCTCGCGGCTGGACGACGGCCGAGCGGCCGCAAGGCTGGCCGACACTCGAGGCTGGCCGAATGTCGACCAACTGTGCTGGTCGACCGTCGACCAGCGTCGCTGGTCGGCGCTGGTCGACCAGCGTTGCTGGTCGACCGTCGATCAGCAACGCTGGTTGGAGAGACCGGGGGCGGTTCGCCATCGGCCAACCCAACAAGCAACGGGTCGGTCGACCCCCTCACCTCCTCGCCTTCGCTTTCATCGGATGAGGATATGAATGTCTTGTACATGATGAAATTACAAGATGAAATGAAAAGGAGAATGAGATTACCTTGGGTGGAAGTGGAGAGATGGAGATTCTAGCTAGAGGAGGAAATGATAAATGAATGCCCCACTAACATTTAAATAGTAGGAGGCTTTGAAAATTTTGAGATTTTTGGGGGGGAAATTTCTCTCCAAAACCAAGGACCGATGGTGGAGCGCCACACGGACGATTGGCATTGGAATTAAAGAAACGGTCATAACTTTTTGCACCATTGTCAGATTTCCTATTATAATATGTTTTCGGAAACGTCTCTCAGAGCTCTACGACGTGTCAACGGGGGAACCTTAGTTGAGGACGTTTCCAACCCCAAATTCGCACTCTAAGCCCTTCTACCGGACAGTTGAAGTTTTAGCGATACTTTCGTTTTTCCATTTCCAGTTGGTTTGAACCCAAAACTTCCATTCGGCGTCATAAAATGCTACCTCTTATCGATAAGTCTCAACAAGAGGCAGAGGGGCTAGTGATATAGGATGGTATTAACGATTTTTCTCGAAGACCGCTACTCAATACACCCCCCCCATGGTGACATCGACCCCCATGGGCCGTCTACCATTAAGAGGCCAGCGACGTCGACCCCCACTATACTTAGCCAAATAAATGGCCATGAGAGAGACAAAAATCACCCAACATCAAACTCGGCCATGACCAACCGCAATGCGAGTGGGTGTTAACGCTACAGAACGTGGGGGAGTGGGAAGGCATACGTGGGACACGTGGCACCGTAAATCGCGGAGCAGGGGGGTGCCATCAGGTGCCTATAAATACCCCAATGTGAGAAAAGGTATGGCTTCTTGAAACCCGAACTATTTGCATTCCATACATACTTCTCAAAACTCGTTACTAATTCTCACGCCGGAAGTACAATGGGGGAGAAAGCCCCAACCTCATTTTGCAGGTAGCAACCACCAACTAGAGCAACCGGACCACCGCACTCATCAAGGCGAACACGGAGGTCTACCTTGCTACTATTTCAATGTACAATGTGATGTGGCGTCTGTTAATTGCCAAGTTGGAGTAATATACACTACTTCACTTGGCCCCGCTCAATTAGTTGAAGAAAAAACCACAATTGTTGGAGTGAACATTCTCAAATCCATCTTTTATTTAAACTAACCCTAACCCTAACAAGTAATAATATGTGAAAATTGTGAAATTCTGTGGACCTGATCTTGTAGGAAGAAATCCTACCCATATTATATTCATGAAATCCAAAGGACACATGTAGGGAGACTGACTTGGAACTTAACTAACGGATTTCATACTACACATTAGTTTTCAAATATAATGACTATTGATGCCCGTTATAAATATTAGGAAGGTTTTTCCCCCATGTACATAAAGAAGCCCACCAGAATTTGGTCATAATACATACAAATGTGTGGGACCCATCATGTATTTAAAAAAATAAATTGCGCAGGACTCACAAATGTGTGTATTCTGGGGAAATTATGTGGCCTTCCTTTTGTACATCCAGCCCTTCTCTATTAGTAATGGGTCTCGAAGAATCTTTAATGACTAACCTTAAATTTAATACAATTTTTTAGTGACTATTAGTGCAATTAACTCTTGAAATCTTAAAATTAATATGAGAAATTTAGAGCGGACTCGGGTTCCACTACAACAAAATTATGATTTCGCGATAAGATTTTTCGTGACTTACAGAAAGTTATCGCAAGAAGTGGCTTAACGCAACACATTTTTAAAATATCGATTCTTTTGGTATACAACTGATTGATTTTTGTACCAATGGAAAGAGTTAAACAATGGCCCCTATTAATTATTAATTTCAAAAAGCAGTTTGAGAAACAAAAATTGGATTCTTTAGGCGACCTATAGCGATTACCAAAATAATGTGCTGTTTTTCTATCGATCCACACTCAATAGAAATCAAGACTTCAAACGATATCTGTTAGAAATAATATTGTGACAACCTTGTAGATTTCCACTTGAAATAATGTTGTGACAGCCTTATAGATTTCCACTTGAAAATTATATAAAATATAAGATGACTTAGATGAAATTTTTAGTTCTTAAAAATTTGTACTTTAATGCGGGACAAGACTATCAAAATAAAGCAGCCTCCTTAATAATCATGGCGCATTAGCTCGAAAAGGGGCAACCAATAGTTGGGGAAGAAAGCTACAACTTTGTTTTGAAAAATGAAGGTCGAGAATCTATATATAAATAAATAAATAAAGGAATTATGAAATTTGAGTACCTTCACCACGACGTTTATCAAATTTGTATGACATTTTATATATTTGCATTAAAATCTTGATCATTCAAGATTTGTAAAAGGAAAAAAGACAACCCTAAATGAAATGTCATAGATGCCTGTATGAGATATTGACAAGTTATTTTCCTATAAATGCCTGCTTTTTTTTTATTGTTGCGTTTTTCATATAACGAATATATGATATCGTAACAAGTAATATAGTGAACCTTTGAGTTCAGATGATCGTTCCTATGAGAACTATACTTTAATACTTAATTTAATATTTTTAACTCCTATTTCATGAAAAAAAAATTGTGATTATTGTGATTGTTTTTCTAACTATATCTACTAATTGAAAATAGCAAGATGCACACAATGATCGATTTAGAATTCAAATATGGAATGAGATATTAGGATATAACAATTTCATCTATTGGTTACCTTTAAATCTTAATTCAAAATTCACAAATATAATGTAGTGTTCGATCGAATTCTTCTATCATATTCAATTTACCTTTCTCAATTTCTCATCTAACCTATTTACCCAAATCAATCACATATCTCTATGTGAATCAATCTTAGTTAAATGCAATATTTGTTCCAAGAATTCATATAACAATGGCAATAATTAGTATAAATATCTCTACATTTTATATTAAATTACCGAATTTTAATATGTAGTCTAAATCTAAAACTCACATCTCGATTAGTAAAAAATATCAAATTGTTGATTAAATAATTCAAAGGATTAAATTCATGGATAAAATCAATACATATATGATTAAAAAACTAGAATCTTTAATAAAAGAGATAAATGGTCTCAAATAGATTACATTGTTCGTCCTAAGAAAGAGTTTAACTACTCATAATATATGAAAAAAACAATTAACAATAATGGAGTATATCACCGGGTTTTGAATTGAGATGAAAAGAAATGGATGAACAAGTTTCTCTTCTTGTTCTAAATCTTGATTTCAAACCCTTTATTTATTGTTCTTTCCCTTCAATTTTGCTCTCTAATTCTCAAATGGTATATTGTGTATCTCAATGCCTGGAACCCTTCTCAATTGTCTCTTCTCTTGTATTTATACCTCCCCTATTATTTTCCTCGAATTTGGAGTCTTCATATGCTTTAAATGGGCAAACAATTCGTACCCCCGAATAATAGCAGGCAGCGCCTAGACGCTATAGGAATGGGGCCGCAGAGCTGGGAATGCATCATTGGTGGCGCTTCGGCGCCTAAGGGATGTCACCTTAGCTACTTCGGTGCCATGATGGTGGTGTCGCGGCCCGTCTCTCGAGAAAAAATCAGTACTACGCATAGTTTAGTATTTTTATCATAATTATTCAAATTGGATTGCAAAGATAATCCAAATGAACACGATTTTACTATAATATCTTTTTTTCGATTCGAACATTTACTAGGTCAAAAATGGATTTCAATCTATGGCTAAAAATTTGGAACATACTTGTGTAGTTGATAATTGATTGGTGAAAATATTTTAATCATGTTACTTCCAATTGACCCTAGCATTCTCGAATCTTCATCATGAGATTCAACACAATTTTTAAGTATTTACACTTTGGTCTCTAAACTTTGAATCTTTCCCATTTTCGCCATTTCGCTTTTTTTTTTTTTCAATTCTGATTTCATTCATTGAGTTTCACTAGTAAACGAAATATAAAATAAATTAGATTATAATTATTCGAAAGAACTATAAAATACCTATATTTTTAGGTCCAAATGAGTATGTAGAATACATTCATCACTTATCGAGGAATGTTATATAACACTAACACTATAACAAAAATGGTCATTTGCAATATATAAAAGATAACATTCGGTTATTAAGTGTTGCTAAAGGTGTCTATCGCAACATTCAAATAAGTGAATGTTGCAATTGGTTAATATAATGAGATTTGACAACATTTTTTAAATGAATGTTGCTAATGTCGCCTTTTGCAACGTTTATTGAGTGATGTTAAAAGTTTTATTTATTGCAACGTTTATCGGCTGTTGCTAAAAACTAACTATATTGCAACATTTACTGGCGCTTGCTAATACTTAGATTATATAATCTTACGCAACGTTCGCTTAATATTGTAAAAAGGAAAACTTATTGCAACGTTTATTAAACGTTGTTAATATGGACACTTCGCAAAGTTTGTTCAACATTGCTAATAATTTAAAATATGTAAACGTTGCAAAAATAGTCTCACCCAATTAAAAGAGTAGCCCACAAAATACCCAATTCACAACTCGACCCACTTGGTTAAAAATAAAAATTGAAAAAAAAGGGAACGAATTAATAACAGTACAGAAGCCCTAAACCTCCAAATCTCTAATTCTCGCTCGCTCTGCCCTCCCATCAAATCCCATTTGAAGTTAATAACAGTCAGATTTATGTGATTTTCTTGGAAGGCATCCCTTTGATTTGGATTATCTCAACCAGTTTTCTTTCACGATAGCAAATTGCTCGATAAGTGACCAAGTAAAACTTTTACATTGTCTAAACTACCCAGACGTCCTGAGCTCCTGCATTTCAACAGTATTAGAAAGTGCCATAGGTGGCTAAATCGAAGCTCTTATCTGGTTCTTCATATAATGGCGCTCATGAGTTACTCTGTTTTACTAGGGACTTGACTTTGTTGTCGGTGCTGGTATTAAAGTGGATTTTCCATCAACATAGTGGACACGACTAGAGATTTTCCTCGAGTTGTATGAAAAGGAAAGGTAAAATACAAATTTGTCAAAAATAATCTGGAACTTGTGGAGGTAAAAGGCTAGATTTTATTGTAACAGGTGTCTCCTTCTTATGGCCTAGAAGAATACTAATACTTTGGAAATTTCGAGTTTGGCAACATTTATGCTAGTTAGATCATTTCTATTAAAATGCCTAATTATTATCTTGTCTTCAATGAAATATGTATTCAATTTCTAATCGGTGAGTGAGATATACCAAGTTTTGAAATTGTTTTTGAATTAGTTGTTTTTTTCTTCTGAGGCAATGCTTGAATGAATTATATCTAAATGTTGTACTGATTGAAAAGTGAATTTCGTTTACAATTATATTTGCTTGTAAAAATGATTGCATTAGTTTGGTTAGCAGGCTGTACTAGGATGTTGGCACAATTTCTGCATGTGAAGGTCTTGAACTCGTGCAAATTTATCGTGCCCACTTATGTGTCGAATAACTTTTATAATCTTTGTATCATTTTTTCAGAATATGGAGGATGGGAGTTCAAATGCTTTCACTGCTCAGATTTTTTATCCTACATTAAGTTTATTTGATATAAATTTAGTTTGAAGTATACTAATTTAAAAATTATTTTCTATTTATCATAAATTTGTAGTCACATTAAGAAAGTGGTGTCCAATGAGGTATTGCACATATGGAATATGTTAGGTGTCAATTATTGTATTGGTACATGTTTGAGGAGGAAGAATTTGTAGCACAGTGGAGGATTTCAATAACCAACCCAAGTGCAAAGGTGCATCAATTGCCACTCAAAAGAGACTGTTGGAAGGTTCGGGCTGAGAAAGTGTATATGGATCGATTGACCTTCTACAGACCTACAGATGAATCTCGAACTCTTCGTGAAGCCATGGGAAGTACGGTTGTTTGGACAAAGAAAAATATTAGACTTCTTTGATGAAGGTATGTTTCCTACATTGACATCTACAAAAGGAAAACAAAGAAAAAATAGATAACGAATCATGTTATTGACTGATGATACTGATAATGTTAAAGAGATTGGCTGGGATGATGTTTTCCACTATTTTATTGACTCATGATGGTGATACTATTAAAGAGATTGGTTGCGATGATGATTTTGTTTGCTTGTTAATTGCATTCTCTCATTTTTAATGTTTATGAACTACTGAGATGAAGTAGAGAATATGTATTTCCTTTATTTAATCTCAAGATTTTCTTTTTGTTAATTTACCTTCTCTGTTTGGGTGTTGGGGGTAAAAACTAAGACTAAGCTCGGCCGAAAAAAGGAGAGTTCATATTTCATTTGTGTCCAAAACCTTAATGTCGTGAATTTGGTTTATATTTTTCTTCCCAAGTCATTGAAGAGGGGGTGCTGCAGTTTTCGTTCCTTGCTATAATTATTCCTATCTTGTGTGAATGGAAGTGATGATATGGAAAAGAAATTAGGCTTGTTTAATACTTTGGCCATTATATTGCATAATTTGTCTTAACTTTATGCTTAAAAAAATAATATCTCTCTCTTTAAAAATAGTATGATTTTAGTTTGCAGAGTGAGAAGCCTTGGAAGGAGGTCTAAGATCAATTATGCAGTGTATGGCTCCTCAAAGCCTTCTTTGCAGTAGGACAATTCCGAATTATTGTCTAGCACTAGGCTATTAGCGTTAGTGAATTTTGAAATGCTCAAAAGAATTTTGGTTATAAACATTACGTCCAGTATAAATAAGACCAAATCCTTGTTATTCTCCTTGATGAAAAGTTTTTGTGCACAAACTTCAAATGACATTTATCTAAAGTAGCATCTATTGTGCCTTTTTCTCTTTTTCTCATTTTTAATGTTTGCTTCTTTTTTTTGGTGTGTGCGCGCATCTATTGTGCCTTTTTTCCGTGGCTGTTGTTTACATCAGAAATGTTTATAAAATATGTTTACTAAATAATATTTATTATTATTTTTCTTGTACACATGATATTCTTTACTAAATTTGCATATTTTATTATAAAAATATAAAAATGACAATTAAAAAAAAAAGACATTGGGCAACATTCATAAAATGTTGCAAAAAGGAACGACGATACTTAAAAAACGTTAAAAAAGTTCATCACAAAAGTAACAACAACACTAAAAAAACGTTGCTAAAACGTTATGACAACACTTAGGAAAACATTGCACAAACATTAAGGCAATGTTTTTAAAACGTTTCTAAAGAAAAGTTTCAACAACATTTAATAAACGATGCAAATGACTTTCCACAACATTTTTTAAACATTGCAAAAACTAAATGGTAACATTCGGATTTGCCTTTTGCAACAGTGTATAAACGTTACCGTACCGTTTTTATTCTACGACAGCACTGAAACCCGCAACATATGCATAAACGTTGCAAAAAGTCATTCGCAACATTTTTTGAACGCAATTTTTGTTATAATTATCCATTCTACTACAACTTTTTCATCCTCAAAGATGTACCAATACAATAGTTGACACCTAGCATTTTCCATATGTGCAATACCTCATTGGACTCCACTTCCTTAGCCTGACTACAAATTCATGATAAATAGAAAAATATTTTTTTTAATTTGTATACTCCAAACTAAATTTATATTGAATAAACATTTAATAATGTAGAATACAAAAACCTGAGAAGTAAAAGCATTTGAACTCTCATCATCCACATTCTGAAAAATGATATAAAGATTATAAAAGATATTAGACACGTAAGTGGGCATGATACATTTACACGAGGACCCCCACAGGCAGAAATTGTGACAACGTCCTAGTACAGCCTGCTAACCAAACTAATGCAATCATTTTTACAAGCAAAGATAATTGCAAACGAAATTCACTTTTCAATCGGTACAACATTTAGATATAAAAAAAAACAACTAATTCAAAAACAATTTCAAAACTTGGTATATCTCACTCTTCGATTAAAAATTGAATACATATTTCATTGAAGACAAGATAATAATCAGGCATTTTAATAGAAATGATTTGACCGGCTTAAATGTTGCCAAACTCAAAATTTCTAGAGTATTAGTATTCTTCTAGGCCATATGAAGGAGACACTTGTTACAATAAAATATAGTCTTTTACCTCCACAAGTTCCAGATAATTTTATAGCAAATTTGCATGTTATCCTTCCTTGTCATACAACTCAAGGAGAATCTCCAGTGGTGTCCACTATGTTGATGGAACAGCCACTCTAATACCAACATCGACAACAAAGTCAAGTCCTTAGTAAATGGAGAAACTCATGAGCACCATTATATGAAGAATCAGATAAAAGCTTCGATTCAGCCACCTATGGCACTCTCTAATACTGTGGAAATCCAGGAGCTCAGGACGTCTGGGTAGTTTAGACAATGTAAAACTTTTACTTGGTCACTTATCGAGCGATTTGTTATGCTGAGAGAAAACTGGGGTTGAAAAAATCCAAGTCAAATGGATGCCTACCGAGAAAATCTAATCAATCTGACTGTTATTAACTTCAAATGAGCTTGGAGAGGATGACGATTTGAGGGGAGGGAAGAGCCAGCGAGAATTAGAGATTTGGGGGTTTATGGCTTCTGTACAATTATTAATCGTTACCTTTTTTTTCAATTTTTATTTTAAACTAAGTGGGTGGGGTTGTGAATTGGGTATTTTGTGGGCTTCTCTTTTAAATGGGCAAAACTATTTTTGCAACATTTATAAGCGTTGCTAAAGAATAGCCTATTTTAAATTATTAGCAATTTGCGAAATGTCCATATTAACAACGTTTAATAAACGTTGCAAAAAAGTAAACTTATTGCAATGTTCAACATTAAGCGAACATTAGGAAGATTATATAATCTAAGTATTAGCAACAACCAGTAAATGTTGCGATAGAGTGAGTTTTTAGCAAACTCGATAAACATCGCAATAAATAAAACTTTTAACAGCACTCAATAAATATTGCAAAAGGCGACATTAGCAACATTCATTTAAAAAATGTTGTCAAATCTCAATTATATTAACCAATTGCAACATTCACTTATTTGAATGTTGCGATAGACACTTTTAGCAACACTTAATAACCGAATGTTGCCTTTTATGTGTTGCAAATTACCATTTTTATTGTAGCGTGTGTGCATGTGTGTTTTACTCTTGTGGTTTCAATATATATCCCACATATTGTCCCAAGTTGTTAACTTAAAAAATAGATTGTATTTCTTGAAATTAACTGTGTATTTTTCTGTCAATCTCTCAAAAGTTTTTCTTATTAAATTTTTTGGGTTTTTAATTTTATTTTTGTGTTTAGGAGAGAGATTGATCAAATCGTTTTTAGTTTTGCAATGGCCTATTTATAGTCTTTACAAGGGCCTTTTAGTCATTTTTATAAGGTGATTTTTTTTTCATCATTTGCTTAAAATTCTTGATTAAATTTTCAATTCAAAGCTTACTGATATTTTGTGATTTTGTTGCATTTGTTCATAAACACTTTATTTACGTACAAAGTCGCGGTTCACTAACATTGCTGCTAATTTGTCAGAATTCACACTGAAATGAGTCTCGTTCATAGTTGTCAGCTCGACCCGGACACAGACCCAAACAATGTAGCGGGTCAAGGGTTAGTGATTCAACTGGTAATCTAGTAGTTCAACTAGTTGGTCATTGCATAAAAACCTACAAAAAAATATAAAGTATAAATTTTTTTATGGGCAAAATTAAAATTTTTAATTTATTTTTCACTAATTATTTAGATTTATAAAATAATGTAAAAGGTTGGACCAAAGTTTTTTAAAAGAATATTTTTATAAAAATTATAAATGATTTATTAGATAGATATGTTGTAAATAGTAAGTTATTAGTGTATTACAATTGTACCAGAGCCCTAGATATTATTACCATATGTATCAATATTCCTTCCATACAAATATAGAGTTTTTGTTCTCATTATAATACACACAAATCTAGTGACTTCTATTATTCTCTTCTCCTTTATCTTTTTTTACAACATGTTATCAGCACGAAAGCTTAATTTTTCAAAGTTTAGAGAAGATAGTAATTTTTTAAAAATATAATCATCTATTTTATATATATATATATATATATGAGCATAACACATTATCAGCAGTTCACTGCGCCGACCACAGTGTTCATCTATCAATTCATGGCGCCCAAAAATCAATTCTTTGCTCAATAGATTTTGGTTTCACAATTTACTGTATCCAAGGAGTAAAGCATATACAATCATTACGGTTCCTTTAATTCACATCAATCACAATTCTTTAATTCTATATGCATATCTTGTAATTATGTATGCTACATTAGTTACACTGCAAGCCATGCATAATTAATTAATAATTATTGAAGAAGTAGAATTTTTGTAATGATTATGTCCAATAAATTTTTTCAAATCTGCGATATTTATGGCTGCTGTTCCGCAGTCAATTTTCTTTTAATTATATGCGTTTGGTAAAATTAATTAATCTTGTGTGGTACACGCATATTATATTTATCATGTTGTTGCTCTTGAAATAGCACAACATTATAATTAATATTTTTGAAGAATATTTCTTACTCCTGAAAAGTATAAATTATATTTCAATATTTCAAGAGAATACTGACATATTGTTCTTGAAGAAACAATAGTAAAACACAACGTGCTCTCGAAGTAGCACATGTTTCGAAGAACATATTATTAATGTTTATCCCTGAAGGAAAACACGTAACATGTTGATATTGACTACTTGATGTTTAATCATATTCTTCAAAACTAATTGTATTTTCTTTTTGCTTTATTGTGTAATTAATCATATGACAAACATCACAAAACTTGAGTTTGCTGCACTTGACATATCTGGCAAAAACTATTTGTTATGGGGTACTCGATGCTGATATATATTTGGTCTCAAAAGGCTTGGAAGAGACAATAAAAGAGGGAAACAAATAATCACTTCAGGGTCGTGCAAAAAGCACCCATCTTCCTTCGTCATCATCTTCACGATGGATTAAAAATTGAATATCTCACTGAGAAAGATCCACAGGTTCTTTGAAAAAAATTAATTGAAATATTTGATCATCAGAGGACTATAGTTCTCCCCAAAATTCATTATGAGTCGATGCATTTTCGTTTACAAGATTCTAAAAATGTTAGTGAGTACAATTCTAAACTATTCAGAATATGTTCAAAATTGACATTGTATGGAGAAAAAATCACTGATGAGTATATGTTGGAGAAAATGTTTCCCACCTTTCATGCCTCGAATATGCTTCTGCTACAGTAATATCGTGAACGTGATTTCAAAGGTACTCAAAACCCATATTTTGCCTGCTTGTGGTTGAATAAAATAATGAACTACTAATGAAAAATTATAGGTTACGTCCAACTTGTTTTGTACCATTGCCTGAAGCAAATAGTACTGCATTGCTTAAACCAAACACAATATCAAGACGTGGATGTAGACGTGCACGTGCACGTAGAATAAATTATGGACGAAATAATGAACAAAATTATCAGCAAGAAGGGAATAATTTCAAAATGCACAAAGCAAATGAAAATAGCACATCCAAACAGGACCATGAAGAAAGTTGATTTAGATGTAGAATGAAAAGGCATTGGGCACGTACATAGGGCAAAACACCTTCTGAACTCTACCAAAAAATCAATCAATGGAAAGGAAAAAGTGGGAACAAATTTTGTTGATTATGATGGTCCAATTGATGTGACTTATTTGGATGTCTTTAATTTCTTTACTGATCCAAATGAAAATATTGACCATTTGATTGGAATGACGTAATAGAATATATAGCTTAGTTTACTTTCTAGTATTTCCTTTCGTTTTAGAAATTCAATTTAAATTATGTTCTTATTTTTCGCAAAATAATTGAAACCTTATTATGTATCGTTAATTTCATAATACTGAATTATATTTACTCTTTTAAAATTAATTTCAAGTTTTTTAAAAATTTTTTTTTTATAGATTCGCGATTGATTGCCGTGATACTTGATTGATTGACAATGCAACTACACATACTATTTTTCAAGACAAAAAATATTTTTTTAACTTAACATTAGTAGAAAATAATGCTAATACTATATCAGGTACATCGGATATCGTTGAAAGTTTCGAAAGAACTTGTATTATTTTAGCAAATAATACAAAATTATATATTGACGATACACTTTATTCAAGCAAATCCAGAAGAAATTTGCTTAGTTTTAGAAATATTCGTTGCAACGGATATCACATTGAGACGATGCAAGCAAAGAATATTGAATATCTTTACATAACTTCTTTTGTATCTGGCCTGAATCAGATAAAAGAAAAATTTTATACACTCTCATCTGGCATGTATTATATATTTATAAAAATGGTCGAATCAAATATTATCAAGAACCAGAAGTTCGATGATCCAAAAAAATTTGTACTTTGGCATGATTGACTTGGACATCCGGGAGCTATAATAATGCGTTAAATAATAAATAACTCACATGGACATCATTTAAAGAACCAGATGATTCTTTTACCTAATGATTATCCATGTGTGGCTTTGTTCGTAAGGCAAGTTAGTCATCAGACCTTCGATTCTAAATGTCAATATTAATCTTCAACTTTCTTGGAAAGGATTCATAGAACTATATGTGGGCCAATACACCTACCTGTTGACCATTTCGTTATTTTATGATATTAGTTGATTTTTCTACTAAATGGTCACATGTTTGCCTACTTTCTACTAGAAATGTAGATTTTGCTAGATTACTTGCTCAAATTATGAAATTACTTGCGCAATTTTTCGATTATTCAATCAAGATTATTTGTCTTGACAATGTTGGTGAATTTAGATCACAAGAATTCGATGATTATTGCATGTCAATTGGGATTGTTGTTGAACGTTTGGCCGCTCATGTCTATACACAAAATGGTTTAGCAGAGTCATTTCTTAAATGTCTACAACTTATTGTTAGACAATTACTTATGAAAACAACTCACAGCTTCCGTTTGGGGTCATGTCATATTGCATACTACGTTATTGCTCCGTATCATACCAATTGCAAATTATCAATATTCACCTTTACAACTAACATTTGGTCATGAACATAATATTTCTCACTTGCGGATTTTTGGTTGTACTGTTTAAATCTATATTTCAACCCCCACAACGGACTAAAATGGGTTCCCAACGAAAACTTGGAATTCATGTGGGTTTTGATTCACATCTATTATTAGATATTTCGAATTTTTAACATGTGATTTATTTACTACACGTTTTGCATGTTATCATTTTGATGAAATAATTTTTCCAATTTTGGAAGGGGAAAAACTACATCCTGATAAATAAGGTAAAATTTCTTGGAATGAAACTACTCTATCTCATTTTGATTCCTGCAGCAATCAATGTGAGCAAGAGGTTGAAAAAATATTCATTTGCAAAGAGTTGCAAACCAATTACCAGATGCATTTGTTGACACAAGAAAAGTGACAAAGTTATATATACCAACAGAAAATATTCCAACAAAAATTGATGTCTCTACACGACAATTTGTTGTAGCAAATGAATCTCAAATATACTAGAAACGTGGTCGACCAATTGGTTCAAAAGACTATATACCTCGAAAAATAAAAGTACAAGAGAAAAACTAACAAAAAACTTCAAAAGAAGTAACATTAGAGAAAACTGATCAATCAAATATTGAAATTGTGGTTCCTGAAAACTCACAAGTGTTCGAAAATGATGAGATTTCAATAAATTATATGTTATCTCATAAATTATGGGAGTGAAATAATGTTGTTATAGACAATATTTTCCCCTTTAATGTAGCTCTTTATATTATGTAAAATGAGAATCCTAAACCACTGTCTATTAAAGACTGTCAAAATATAAATGATTGGCTAAAATGGAAATAAGCCATAAATACAGAATTGATTTTCTTAGAGAAACGGAAAGTGTTTGGACCTGTAGTTCGAAAACCTGAAAATGTAATCCTTGTTGGATACAAATGAGTTTTTGTACGAAAGAGAAATGAAAATAATGAAATTACAAGATACAAGGTTCAACTCGTAGCTTTAGGTTTCTCACAAATATCAGGAATTGATTATGAGGAAATGTATTCTCCTATAGTGGACACCATCACTTTTAAATTCTTAATTAGTTTGACTGTATCACAAAAACTCGATATTCGCCTTATGGATGTAGTGACTGCCTATTTATATAGTTCAATTGATATATATATATATATATATATATATATATATATATATATATATATATATATATATATATATATACATCTCTGTGTGTGTGTGTGTGTGTGTGAAAGTCCCTAAAGGATTTAAAGTGCGAGAAACAAATGATACATGCTCGAGAACCATGTTCTCAATTAAATTGCAAAGACCATTATATGGATTGAAACAATCCGGAGGCATGTGGTATTATCACCTTAGCAAATATTTGTTGAAGGAAGGCTACAAAAATGACGATATCTGCCCTACGTTTTCATAAAGAAAACAAATATTGGATTTGCAATTGTAGCAGTTTATGTTGATGACTTAAATTTAATTGGAACTTCTGAAAAGCTAGATAAAATTGCAGATTATTTGAAAAATAAATTTAAGATGAAAGATTTCGGAAAACCCAAATTCTGTCTCAGGTTACAGATTGAATATTTTCAAGAAAGATTATTTTTTCATTAATATGCATATACAGAAAAAGTCTTATAACGATTTCATATTGATAATGCACATTCATTGACATCACCTATGGTTGTTCGATCGCCTGATATAAAAAATGATTATTTTCGTCCACTTGAAGATGGAGAAAAGATTTTTGGTCCTAAAGTATCATATCTTAGTGTAATTGGAGCATTAACTTATCTTACAGCACTCGACCCGATATAACTTTTTGTGTAAATTTCCATGCAAGATATAGCTCTACACCAACACAAAGATATTGGAATGATATTAAACATATTTTTCGTTACGGTACTATTGATTTGTGATTATTTTACTCTCAAAAGTCTAGATCTGCTTTAGTGAGATATGAAAATGTAGGTTATCTCTCTGACTCACATAAAACTAAATCATAAACAAGATACGTGTTTACACGTGGAGGAATTGCTATATCATGGAGATCTGTGAAGCAATCATTGAAGCAACATCCTCAAATCATTTTGAAATTATTGCAATCATGAAGCATGTTGAGAATGTGTATGGTTGAGAAACATGACCAATCATATCCAAGTATCATGTGAATTAATTTCAACAAAAGATAGTCCAACAATTTTGTATGAACATAATGCTGCTTGTATTGCACAACTCAAAGGAGATTATATAAAAAGTGACATGACGAATCATATTTCTCCAAAATTCTTTCATACACACGAGCACTACCAACGTCTACATTCAAGAAATTAGTTGACAAGATTGGAATGCGTCCATTCAAAGATTTTTAATGATCAACATCAGGGGGAGTACTATTTTTCCTTTGCTTATGCTTTATCCCACTGGATTTTTCTAGCAGGGTTTTAATGAGACAGCATTTATATTTAATACTCCAAAATCACTGTATTCTTTTTCTTTCTTTTTGATTTTTTTGTCACATTAGATTTTTATCAAACAAGGTTTTAACGAGGCAAATATTTTGTAATGAGTCATTCAAAGAGGAGTGTTGCAAATAGTAAGTTATTGGTGAATGACAATTGTACCCCTAGAGCTCTAGATATTATTATCATATGTATCCCTATTCATTCTCTATAAATATTAAGATTTTGTTTTCATTATAATACACACAAATCTATTGATTTCTCTTATTCTCTTATCTTTTCTCTCTTTTTACAACAAGATATAAGTTATTGCACACAAGTAATATTAAAGCACTTTATACTCAAGTGGTGAGGAATTCATTATTTTTCTTATGCCTTGGACCCAAAAATTTTGTAAGAAAACTTCAAAACCCAATAAAACCAGTCAACCGGGCCGGGTAAATAGTCGGTAAACTTGGTTAAAGCTCGATTTTGATCGATTCAAATACATTTCTATCAAATTAATCTGTTTGGACTGGTCAGGGGTCCGAACTATCGATTTTCCGGCCCGGCCGGATTTTATAACTATGGTCTCGTTCATGTTTGAGGTTATCTAAGGCATCTAATCATGTTTGTGACAAATTATAGTTGGAGAGATTCCTTTGCGCAAGTCTCAATAAACGATGCATTCTTTTGTAAAGGCAGACATTCACGATCACGGCATAAATATTCACATGAGCGTGAGATAGGACCTCTTTTAGTGATTGATATGGCGTCCGGTTGATCATAATAATTTCTATATGTAATAATTACAGTTAATAAATAGTAAATTTGATTTCTTAATTACTTCAATTATTAAAGTTATGTTTGGATATTTTACCTAACGATATCTAAAAAATATTATAAATTTGGGAAATATAAATGCTTATTGGAAAAATTATAAGGAGAAAAAAATAAAAATTTTGTTATAATGTGTCAAAAAATTTGTTGGAAAATGAATGAAAACAGCCAACACTTCAGCTTCAGAGCAGTTTCATCACTTCAACTTCTCTTCAGTTTCATCCGGTTGTTAGCTCTTCAATGCTGTAACCTCCTCCCATTCAATGCATTAAAGACTTGGCACCTCATCTATGTGTATATATAGAGGATTTCTTAGTTGGAACATACACAAGCGATTCAAACAAAAACACCAACCAAAGAAGAAAAACCTACAGTTTACTCCTTCTCAATTTTTTCGGCAGCCAGTTTCTTTTCTTTGCTTATTCTTCCGAGAGATAGACACAGCTGGTTTGTAGGTCGGTAACGTAGTGCAGCGTGGACCGATAACCGATTGTATCCTGGGAATCGAACACCGATCAAAACCTCGTGCACCCGGTGAGGCGGCGAATTCGATTTAAGGAAACCGTGTAAACACGGGCCTTCGGTTTGGTTTGATATTCTTTGATTCTCCATTATTTTATCCCACAAAATTTACCCTTTAAATTTAAGTAAGTTTTCTGTCATGCACAAAATGCTTTTCCAAATTAATGGTCGATTAAAAATGCTCAATACATAGCATTATTCTTTTTCAATTGTTCATCAAACGTGGGAAGAATTTCTGTGTTTCTCCATTATTGAATGAAAAAAATTCAAATTCAAACACTGATAAAAGAAAATTAATCAACTTGTGTGACGGCATCAATTTATTTAATATAGTCATTTTTGTCGCAATTGACCGACACATTGGTGGTCAAGGCCGCCTAGGGCATCAAAATTCTGATGCCCCCATAAATTTTGACAAAACAATTTGTTGAATTCTCCTCACATTTTTAAGAGTTTTCAACACATTTGAAAGAGTTCGTTGGAAACTCTAGCTTGCAAACGATTTATATTGACAAGTAAATATTTTTTAAAATGATATAGCCTATTTTGGTAATTTGGATAGAATAAGGTTAGTTGGTGTTTAATTCCCATTTACTTAAAATTACTATATTAAAACTATAGATTCAACTAGGATATGATTTATTTTATTAGATCTATAATTTGAGAAAATCTATTTTTTGCATATTGTTGATATTTGATTTTGTGACATAAGAGTCGCTCCGCGTCCAATTTTTATTATTAACATAAAAAGAACTACTCAAACTCTTTGATAGTGCGTACACACTAAATTGTATGAAATTCAACATTTTTTTCAAAACCTGATTTGAGTTGTTTGATTACTAATTTTGCATCTCAAAATGTGAGACGGCTAAATATGATTCTAGCCTAACCTCTCGAATTGTACGTGATAATTTATTTTGTAATTCTATTTTTTAGACTGTATAAAGTTTTCATTTAAATATAGTCATATTTTTTATTTAAATATTGCTATACGTGTGAAATTTTGAAATTAGGACATTATAGTAATTAGTCAATTAGGGCTTCAAAATTCGTATGACCAATCCTATTGGTGGTGTCTATCCATAATGGGAGTTGCCCCTCATTTCATATTATACCAAAGAAAAATATAAAATCATCACACTACCAAAAAAAAAAAAAAAAAAAAAATGATAAAAACTTTAAAATATTAAAAAAAAAAATGATGTTTCACTCAACTAGAATTTTAATGAATTTTAAAAGTTTATAAATTTTAATAAATCTCAAAAATTGGAGAATATTTCCTCGGAATCAATAAGAATCTCATTAAAAATAGTTAAATTTCAGAATAGTTTGTTCATATTTATTTCTAAGCTTGTATCCAATTAAATCTCTTTAAATTTTTTATTAATGAAATTCATATAAATGTCTTTGGGAGACACCTAGATTTTAATGAATTTTAAAATTCATTAAAATTTTAATGGGTAACACCAGATTTTAATGGATTCTTTAATGAATTTTAGTAGAATCAATTAAAATTTCTATTAAGAACAATAAAGACTTTTAGAATTTATTAAAATCTCAGTTAAGAATACCGATAAATTTAATCTTTTTGTTGTTTGTAACATATCCTTAAATTTTATCATATCCATGAAATCACTTGAGTGATGCTGCATGTACATCCTACTCTACCACTTGATTTACATTTTTTACACTTGACAAGATCTGAAATAATCTTTGACAAAAATAAATTTAATTCAATCATTAAAAAACTACAACATATTCGGGGTGTAAAGTACGGATGTACATGTAGCATCCATCCTAGAAAAAAATTAAGACTAAAATTAAATTATTTGTGTTTATAATCTTTCCTAAAAAAATTGTCAAAATAACGAAACAGAAACTTTTTTAACTTGAACCTAATAAATAAAATAAATCAAATTAAAAAACAATAAAAATAAATCATAATCTATTTCAAATCTTTCACGGACAGTTAATGTGGAATTTCATCATGTTCCACTTTCAATTTCACCAATCATCCATTCCCATCAACACCACAATCCTAAATAAAATAATCTGGAGAGTTTTCAACTTTTTTAATATTAAATTATAATTAAATATAATAAGTTGTTGGACTCGCGTGTATGCATTTTGATCAACACTATTTGTAAAAATAATAATGTTACTCTTCTCGAATAATGCAATTTAAGTGGCATTCATGTAAGCAAGGGCAAAAGTCTCATTTAATTATCTATAAATTAAAAATACCTAAATTGATATTAGAGCACCATTATAATACCAATGATATCATAACATTATTTCTCTCGACATCATTGCTTGTTATGTGCCCATGGGTCCACAATTGCCCTGGGGCGGGGACGAGTAAAGGGTGCCCTGTCCTGCCCCGTTCATTTTTTTTTTTTAGAATTTAATTCTTTAAATGAAAAATTTTATGAAATTTCGTTAATTCTAATAGAAAATTGTAACTAAAATTATTTATCTCAATCTAATAAATACGAAAATAAATTATCAAAAATTAAAAAAATAAAAATAAAAATAAAACAGGATAGTAAAAGGGGGCAAGGACCAGCCCTGCCTCGCCTTAAATAGGTAACGGGGCGGATAATTGCTTGGTGTGGGCGGGACCGTTGTCATCCCTATAATTGATGTTGTGCATATATGCATTCAAGAGAATCTTTCTATTACTGAATTATGGAACTCAATATTCATTATCACTATTAAATATGGAAAAAAACCATTTGTACAAACTTTTTTTCTTTACACGACTTTTACAGGTGCTGCGTTGATAACACCTTATTGGATCTATTTTTTTTCCAACTTCCAATGAAATGTTGTGAAATGTCATCTGAAAAAAAAATAATAATAAAAATAAGAAAATAAATTCTGTTAAGAAATTCTGTATGTGTAGAATTGTTCATTAATATTACATAATGATTAAACATTTTAAGGAATATAATTTGATGTAGTTAAAAACCAAATTTTTAGTATATTTCGACAAAAATCCATTAAACATGTAATTGAAAAATTAGTAAAAATTATGAATCTCATCAAATATGTGATTATAATTAATTGTTAATTTTAACTTAAATTTTTATCCAGCACTAATCTTGCCACATAAATTGCTTTTTAAACCGTTGGTAGCAGCCATTCTTGACTTCTTATTTCACATGTGGAAGCCAGTGGCGGAAAGAAACGGTCAATTTTTTGGATTAAAATCCGCTTAATAGTGGTCCCAGACACCTTAAAAAGGGGCTCGATGTACAACTCATTGGTCTTCAGTAAATCCTTCATCACCTCTAAATCCTTCGAACAAAATCTTCTCTGCTATGGCGTCGGCCGGCAAGAAAATTGAACGCCCAGTTATGGATAATCCTTTCCTCAACATTAAAGTAAACCCGGACGGATCAGTTAAAAGAGATCCTGAAACCCGGAATCCTGCAAATCCAGATCCTAACGCCGCCGGTGCTGTTCTCAGCAAGGACCTACCCCTTGATGCGAACAAGAAAACCTGGCTCCGCCTTTACATTCCCCGGCAAGTAGAAATCCCTTCATCTTCCAGCAAATTGCCGGTGATTATATACTACCATGGGGGAGGATTTGTCTTCTGCAACGCAGATTCTGCTGTTTATGATGTTTTTTGCAAAGGGCTTGTGGAAAAAGTTGGTGTAATGGTGATTTCATTGGATTATCGTTTGGCGCCGGAACATCGGCTTCCGGCGGCGTATGAAGACGCCATGGACGGACTGTACTGGATTAAATCAGTGAAAGATGAGTGGCTGAGTCAATACGCCGATTTAAGTAACTGTTTCTTGTGTGGAACGAGTGCAGGTGGAAACCTAGCTTACCATGCAGGATTAATGGCGGCTGCAGCCGCTATGAAGCTCCGACCCGTGAAAATTAATGGGTTAATCCTTCATCACCCGTATTTCAGTGGAACAAAACGAACCGGGTCGGAGGAGAATCTGAAGAATGACCCTCTTTTGCCTCTTTATTCTATTGATCAGATGTTTGATTTGTCCTTGCCAGAAGGAGCTGATCATGATCATGAATATTGTAACCCGTTGGTGAATGGAGGATCAAAGAATATTGATTTGATGAAGGCCATGGGCTGGCGGGTTCTGGTTACGGGTTGCTTTGATGATCCGTTGATGGATGCTGGTTTGGAGTGTGCCAAGATGTTGGAAGGGAAAGGGATGCAGACAGTGAAGTTCTTTAGTGATGGGTACCACGGCATGGAGGTTTTTGATGCATCCATGTCTGGCCCTCTCTACGATTTCATAAAAGATTTCGTACATTGTCGATCCAACGAGTAAAAGTCATGATAAAATATTTCGGTGTGGAAAGAGACACCGTACATAAGAATTTTCAATCGAATTTTGTTGGCCTAAATTATGAATAATATTTTAATCTAGGTATCTTGTATATCTTTATTTCCTCATCATCGACTATGATTATGGTGGCAAGTCTTGGAGTGTTTTCCGTTCTCTTTACATAAAGAATGTTTTTATTGAGGTTTTAAGAGTACCACTTGTATCAAGTATCGATTTAGGTGACAACTGCATGACATTTAATGATATATTTGTTTAAATAAAATGTCAAATTATTCATTTAATTGAAACTACCAAATGTGATCATCCAAATTGGTGCTCTAACACCTCTGATTCTATATAGTATTATTCTTTTGGCTAGAAAAATTGACGGTCTTGGCCAAAAAGCCACGTCCTTCCATGACTCCATCGAAGAGTTTTACATCAAAGCCAATGGTTTAACTCCTTTGGCCCAATTAGAGTTTGTTCGTTATGGGGTCAAGTTGGCATCGGGCGATAAAGACATTGACTTGATAGCTATTTCTTTTGTCCTTTTTTCATGATTAACTATTCAACAATTGTGGCAGAAATGTGGTAGAGGGGAAGTTTCTATATTATGAGCGTGATGGGTTGAATAATTTATTTGTGTTCATAAGTTAATCAGTAAAATCTTATCTATGAATTATTTTTGTAGTGATTATAATTTGAATTGACTTCATTTATGTACGTACGTACGTACGTCTCTATCTATATCATATTAGTTGATTGGCTAAAAAAGGAATGGTAATTAGGAGAGTTCTTAAGAACCTTGCTACACTGTGGGTCTCACACACATGTAAGAGGGTTGTGTACTAAGTGTATACAAGTAGCATTTTTCGTGTTCTTAAAACCCTACATCTCAATTTGTGTCTGGTAAATATGTAATTGAATTATTCGAATGGAAGTTGTAAACAAATTTTTAAATTGAATAGTGAATTTTTGGTAAATTAGAAACATCCAACAATCTTTCAACCTTCAACTAGCAGTGAACACAATTCGTTTAAATGATGTTTGACCCATTTTCAAGTCAGATCATTCAACGCGATTTGAAAAAGTTTCAAAATTAAACCAAATTATTTCACTAATCAAAAAGAAGGGAGCAAGTATCCCATTTTTCTCGCCACTCAGCTAATTAATTAAAATTAATCGTTAACTTTAATTTAGACTTATATCAACTTTTATAATTAAACCAAATATGGGCTCATTTTGTACGTGACAAAGTCCAATATGGTGCTCTATGTGTCATACATGTATCATCTTTCAATCATCTTGCTTGTATCTTACTTAGCCCTTGTTTGTTGGAAATAAAAATCAATATTATAATCTAATTTAAAGCTAATAATTAATTTTAACAGCATATTTCAAGGGACCCATAATTTTTCAATTACACATTTCATCAATTTTCATCAAAATATATTAAAAATATGATTTTAATCCCCCATCAAACAAGGATCAAGTTTCTTTCGAAATAATGATTCCATCAGTAGCAATTTAAGATTGGTTATCCATTGATAAAAGTATTTTACATGCTTATACTTGCTTTTATCTACCTAATTTAGTTAAATTATGTTAATTCATAAAAAATAAAAAATAATAATAATAAAAAAAAAAAAAAAAACATGGATGCATTTGGCATGAAGAAAGATGAGGTGGAACTTAATTTAAGCTGATTCGAAGCAATTAAAAATAAACCTGATTGTACATCATCAATATGAAGCATTAACATAGTATTTGGAGGACATTCACAAACTTCGAGGTAGGGATGATTTTGTTTCCTATTTTGATTCAATTTTACTTGGAAAAAAAATTAGGGCACTAGTTTCGACCTAATTTTGGGACTATAAGTACAATTTTTCATCATTCATGCAAAGGGGAAGCCTCGAAGAAAACTACGGGAAGCCTAAGATTGATCAAGATCCATTAGGATTTATAAATTCAATTTGTATTCATATAATCATATGATGCTCGACTAATTAGATATACGCTAATATTACATTGAACTCTATAATATGAAGTTTTGATATTAAATTCAGATTTTGACGTTAAGTTTTTGTTTGATTTTAATGATTATTAGGATTTTATTGCTTTTTAATAACTTGACCATTAATTGATTAGATTTTTTAATTTCTATTTCATTCGAGAGAAGTAATGTAAATTTCAATAGTGGATAAAGATATATCGTTATACTTCTCATGAACTTATGAATGTTCTTATGAATTAATGCATCTTCATATAATCGTATCCTTCGTACATCTATAGAAATGTCGTATGTATTAACATGTTTAATTCTACTCGAGAGATATTATTGAATAAAATAATGTTGGTCCTAGGAATAACCACAAACTCCAAATACAGTAAAGTAAAAACGAGAACACCTAGATTTTTAACAAAGAGCCTAGATATTTACCCAGTTAAGGCTTGTTTGAAAGTTTTTTTTCACCAATTTTTTTGTAGCACTGTTTATGAGAGGTTGAAAAATCGGTGCTTGCTAGTTTTTTTTTTTTTACACTAATTTTGGATGGTTTAAAAATTACTTAAAATCGGTGGTGTAATTTTGACAAGTTCTCTCAACCCATCAAATCGGTGGATTTTGGCTGTTTCTCGTATTCTTTTCTAGTTTTATCATTTATAAAATAATTATTTTCAACCAACATATTTTGTTCAAAATTAACTTATAAATAAAAATTTATTAACTAAAAATTTATTTATAGGCCAAGAAATTACATTATAATTAAAAAGAATTACTTATAAGTAAAACATTACTTATAAAAAATCACTTTTATGTAAAAATTTGTTTATAAAGTAAAAAATAATACTAATGAGACAAAAATTCACTTATAAAATGTAAAAAGTTGCTTATAAGTAAAACTTCACTTATGTGTAAAAAAATGATTTGAGAGTACAAAATTAATTTATGATTGTAAAATTTAAATTTTTAAATTTTTAATTTCAATACTAACTTATATGGAAAAAAATTACCCCAAAATAAAAATATCACTTATGATTTTAAAAAAATTAATACAAGAAATTATAAACATAAAATTTCACTAAGAGATACATATGTAATTTTATTCTTTTAAAAGACTTTCAGAATTTGTGAATAATAAATTTCAAAGCATAGGTTAGATTGTTTAAAAATTGCTGCTAAAACCTTTCAAGATTGATTCGTTCATAAACGCTTAAAATCGATACTTTAAAAAACACTCATAATCAATACGTAAAACTCCCAAGCAGACCCTTAATCAACAAATCATTGGGTAAGTTGCACAGTTATTAAGCAATGGTGACCCAGTGGATAGAAACATGATTTTCAAATCTAAATAATTATTGTCAAATAATAAAATTGATATTAAAATAAAAGAATAAAGGGCATTCGAGATTCTAGTTCTTACCATTAATTCAATTTTGGGAAAAAAAAAAAAAACTAACAAATTTCATAGAAGTAAAAGAAAAAGAACGACAGTAACTTTTCGACAAACTGAGAAATATGTTTATTCTGACGTGTTCATCTTCCATGTGAATGTAAACGCTGTTTTAAAGAAATAATGCTAACAAAAAGGTAACATTTGTACCAAAGTAGTAACAACTCTAAAAAGTAAAATGTATGTTGCCTCAGTGAATAGTAATTTAACATGACTTTTTCAATAAAAAAACACTCGTTTGAATATAAAGGGTGGAAGTGTCCTGGTCTCCACGCAAGGTACACTTTAATTACAAGCTTACCTAATATGTCCTAACCCTAAAATACACTTTAAAAATGTTGAAATGCAGTCAAAAGGGCTCATTTTTAGCCCCTTTTTGGTATATTTTAATTTAAATCGAAGTCAACAATTAATTTTAATCATATATTTCATGAAATTTGCAACTTTTCAAGCATGTGCTTGTTTAGTAGGAATTTTTGGGGAAAGAATTGATTTTTGAATCGTGATATGATGAAAAATGTGTAGTTGAAAAAGAAGAAAAAATTATTGATATGATAGAAAATATTATTTTATTAAAAAATGTATGGTTGAAAATGACAATTAATTTACTGTAGAATTTGAGAATTAAAAACAAACAGGCCCCATATATTTATCAACTTTTATCGAAATTTATTAAAAATCTGATTTTAATCCCTACCAAATGAGCTTGACAATATCCAACAAACATCAATATGAATATTCTACATGAATTTATTTCAAACAAACATATACATCAAGCTGACTAAATTCTAGAAGGATACATGAGAAAGAAAGTATATTTCCCTCTCAGCAATGTAATGCATCTTTATTATATTATATACTGCAGCAGGCCATTATTTTGGACAAATTATATATATTTTGCTGTGTGAAGAGCTGTAACAACGAGATGTGCATGTAAATTGTCAACAGCCATTCTGTACTGGATGCAGGCCAATGAACAATTCTGTCACCACCTCGGAGCTTGTGCTTCGGCTGCAACTAACATTTTCTTTCTGTTTCTCTGGTTCGTTTTCTGGCTTCAATCCACACTGCAAATATCATATTTTTAGCAGTTTCACTGAAAACAGTTAATGGAAAACTCTTCTAAATATAATGTGTAAAACAAAGTCATGCAAAAATTTGAATGACAATACAATAAATTAATCTATATGACATACTTGCAATGTTGAGTTGAGGCTATTAACATAATTAAAAAGAGAAACATGCGAGTCACAAATAGTATTTATGTTCTATGTCAAACGTTAAAGTGAACAAAATTTAGGCTGTGTCTGGGATTACTTTTTGGAGGAGCAAAATCCATTTTTGGCCCGTTATAGGCAGCCATTGTTGACCCACTCTCTCAGGAGTGGGTCCCACTGACCAGTTCCAACGGCACTAATGTTACTGTTAATTCACAAAAGCGTGACCAGACACGCTCTTAATCATCCCGAAACACTATATATATGTCTAAGTCTGCCATGAGATAACCATGCAATAAATACTTCAAATTGTTTGGAATACGTTGTCTGGAAACATAAACTAACAAAAAGATGAAAATTTTATTTTGCCCTTGTTTGACAATCATATTTTCGCTTTCTTGTTTTCTCATACTCATTTTCAACCATACGTTCTCACAATAAAATATTATTCACGTAAACACAAAAAATTTCCTTACTTTTTAACCATACATTTTTCCAAAATATACTATTCAAAAACTCATTCTTTCCATAAAAAAATTGTCAAACATGGGCTTTATTTATATATATTTTCAACCCATCCCATAGGCTTTTAAAATAGGGCAAGTGGAGGAATTCACCGAGGGACTTATATTCGTCTCATATCATGTTAAAGCACCTCTTTTTTTTAAAAAAAATAAAATTTACTTATAATTAGTAAATAAGTTAATGAAAAAAAAAAAATTTCTACTCAATAAAGTTAAAAATAAGCAAGTTGATCATTTTGACACTACGATAAGATTACTTTCAAAATAATCATCCTTTTTTTTAACTCAAAAGTAATAAAAGAGTAGTATATAAACAAACATATTTGGAAATGAAGTATTACTTCTTAGCCTCCGTCGGGGAAGAATTTATAAACTATTTAATTACTAAATAATGTATAAATAGATAAATATGAGTTATGAATATGTGGATATAATTTGTGGGTCCATTGAAACGTATGATTGAAAATGAAGTTTCTATAAATTTGCAAGCTTGCTTATAAGCTTTGCCTAACATTCTCACACAAACTAGTCACCTTTAAATCAATATGCATGTTGAATATAATATACGAATACTTGCTACTGTAAAATCAGTATACCTAAGAAGTAAGCATAAAGTGAGCAAACACAAAAGAAATCTTGAACTCAAGATTCAAATCCATGAGCAGAATTAAGTTTCAAAGATGTAGAATCATGATATTCCAATTGACTGTAATAATTTAATTTTTTTATTGTAGTAAATGCATAAACAGAAGTTCCTTAAATATCCAGAAAACAGTGATAATTGAGAATTCACCTTTTCACGTAATTTTGCATTTTCTTCCAGCATAAACTTCTCCTGAATATGTTAAAAAGACCAGTTACTACTAATTAGAGAGAGTAAAACAATTAGATGAACTAGTTCATGCATTAGAGTTTTATGCTAATACCTTTGCTTTTAAGTTTTCTATTTCTTCATTGAATAATTGAGCCTGCAAAATGGCACAGAGTTAATTCACTTGTTTAATATTAAGCAAATGATTCAAAATTTGTCTCCATGTCCCCCTTGAATCATGTACTTCCTTTTCAGTATAAATAAATTGGTAGGAGTCTATCATGGATTTTTCTGAAACAAAAAAATTGAAGTTTGAAAAGATATGTATACAAGGGACAATTTCTTTATGTATAACACCTTTCTAGCTTTGATTTTTTCTAGGCTCTCTTCCAGCTGGCTGTCAATCTCCTCTAGTTCCTGTATTGAGCATGTCCCCAAATTTTGTCCTAGAAGCTTCCTAGAACCACCAAAATTCAATCTGTAAGTGAGAGCAAGAAATTTCATAAAACCCCTAAAAGAGAGTGTTTAGCAAAGCCTAAAAAACTTTTTATACTGAAAGTCTAAAATTCTTTACTCTTATGGAGAAGCCAAGCATATTAGAAAGGTACTAATATGTTCGACTGAGCTTAAAAGTTGATTTTATGTATTTATAATTTTTTTAGGCTTGGCCACACTAGCTCAGAGTTGGGAAGGAAAAGCAGGAAAACTGAGACGAAACTGTTTGGAATTTTCAAGGAGCTCTATCTTCTGTGCCAAGACTGTTATTTCCTCCTTACAATGCTGCTTAGGAAATCAGTAAAAATCATGAAATGGCCATTAGGAAACAACAAATGAAATATTTGAGAAAGTCGAATGACAAAAGATTTACGTGGTTCGATAATTCAAGATGGAATCACTTCAAGAAAATGGATGGAATCTCACCTGCATTTGTCCTTCACCTTCAGCACTACTGTTCTGCTCTTTTCTTGAATGCTCCAGGTATCTCTTTATAGTCTTTTGCATGCTGAATATCCATTACACAATAAGTAATAATTATGTTCTACATAACATAGATAGGATTATACACAACCTTAACGTTCTGAAAATCTTTTAACTAGCTAGAATTACAAATGTTGCATTTTAATTAGTACAGGAAGGATGCGAATCATTCTCTCTCTCTCTCTCTCTCTCTCTCTCTCTCTCTCTCTCTCTCTCTCTCTCTCTCTCTCTCTCTCTCTCTCTCTCTCTCTCTCTTTTTAACATCGACACATTCTGGATATTAGGGAAATTTTTCTCTTAGGAAACTACCCTAATTAAGGGCACGAATTTCATTAATACTCAACCTCCAAAAGCATTTAATGAAGGAGGAAGAAGAGAAGGTTTTTTTCTTGAAAAGCCATGAACTTGGGAATGCTGCTTTCATTTCAAAGGGCCTAGACAGGCATATTGCAGGAATCTATTAAACTTCAATGGATTGAATCTTCAACCATATGAAACTATTTGAGTTTTAGAAGACAAGAAATGAGGTGAATTCACAAGTCTCTATTAGATGATGAAAATGTCGTCAAGGAAATCAAGGTAGGTGATTTGCGTTTGACAATATTAGTTAACAAGATCTTAACACAACAAATATGCTTGGAAAAATGAGGAATAGAGTCGCCACGAATAAGAATAAAAGAGATATTCAAGATTATATAAACTACAAAAGTATTAAGCTAATTAATCGTACTATGAATTGATGAGAGATTGACATTGAGCATGAACTAAAGTATTATTCGGAAGTCTCACTTGCAAAATAAGGCTTAGTATTATTCGAAGTCTCTCTTGCAAAAAATAAGGCTTAATGTGACAGTCTCGATAATCAATTATTCCAAAATATATTTTTCCCAAAATTACATTTTAATGGAGCCCAAACAAGGGCTAAGCGATATTTGAAAACTGATAGAAAAGCATATAGAAAAAAGCAAGACTTTTATCTCAGATTAAGTTGTCCCAACTGCAAATATTTAGATACTTAGGATCTTATACCTGTAACAAATACCTTACTTGGATACTTGTACTAATATGATGGTCATACTTACAAATAGAACCAATCAGAAATAAGATACCAACAAGCAAAGGGGACATTAGTGAAAGATAATAAGTTGCATGAACATAGAGAAGCTTTCATTCACAAAAATGAGGCAATCTGATTAGCTTCATATGGCACAAAGAGAGAGAACTTTTGGTTTCTTACACACTATCCCTCTTTTCGGTTTAGCTAAAAAATTGATAAAAATCTAAGTCCAAATTAAAATTGATTTTAACCACATACTTCATGAGTTTTACAACCTTATAACCATATATTTCATTGAAATTTCTCAAAATGTACTAAAAATCTAATTCTATTTACCTTTGCATCATTCCCTCCTTCAAATTAAAAATATCATAGCCTAGCTTCATAGTGAAGTGGCATGAAAGAATGAAAACAAATTTCTATACACAAAATCAAATCATGAAAGAATGAAAACAAATTTCTATACACAAAATCAAATCATATAAGAGAACAAAGTGAGACATGACATTTAGCCCCTTATCAACTTTACAATTACACAATTCATCAACTTTTATCAAAATCTAATAAAACTCTAAATCAAACATGGGCTTAATTTAAGTAGGTAGAATTCATTAATGTGTGTAAATGCCTTGTTGTCTACAGAACAAGATCACTGACTATGATCTTGACAGTCATTATAATCCACTTTATGAGAATTTCAGAGTTTGCATATAGAAATACTTGGCACAATTTAGTGTAAAGAAATAATCAACACAACATAGATATGGCGATTGTGGGCATACAAACAGATCAACCACTCACACTCAAAAGAACATTAAAAGAGAAAATGTTTACTCTTTAGAAAAGATGTGTTCTCTCTCTATTCTTTATAAAATTGTTTCTCTTATAATTTGCTTAACTAACAACTATAGTTGCTTCTTGCAATTGTATCGCTCTCTATTGTAGGGTATTTCATAAATACCTAACTGCAAATTAAGTACAAAGGGAGATCTACAAAATCCATCAATAATCACACACATTTCTAAACCCATTGTGAAAGTACTCTTAAAAACTAAAGTAGTACTAGAATCTCTGCAAGTACACAAAGCACAGTAAAATATACAAGTTGAAGAACAAAGTGAAAATCAAAATAAACTTGCAAGTTTCATAATAAAAACTTACTTCGAGCTTGAAAATTCAGAAAGTTTTCCTTTATGTGAGAAAATGATCAAAGCTACTTCAGCATCACAAAGTACAGATAGCTCATAAGCCTTCTTCAATAGCCCATTTCTGCGTTTTGAAAATGTTACCTGTCTGCTTGTTGAATTTTCAATAAGCTTCATTTCTACCTTTCCTCTCACCATTTTTTCTACATATATAATCACCAAACGTTTAATTAATCAAATTATAAACGAAACCCTAAATAAATTAAGAGTGGAAATCTCAGAAGAAAATTGGCTAAAATCCCAAATAGGAAGTTTAAAAGTTAAAAGAAACTTAGGACCAAAATATTGTCCGAATTCATTATTGAAAAAGGATCTGACAGAAAAATTTTACTTAACAGAAAAGGGTTTGAGTTAAAATTTATATTAACCAGTCCACAGGCAGCAACCCCTCAAAACCCTAATAAATTTTCTTGACAAAAAATAAAATAAAAATCAGACTACTACACAATTTGAACAAGAAAATCTAAAAATCCCAGTAAATTACCCGAGCTCGGAGAATTTAACGAACAAAAAAGCAAAGATTGTACACTGTAAAACAACCCCAGAAACATCTACACCTAGGATAAAAAAGCAAAGATTGTACACTCTGAGGAATAAGAACCTAAAAAAATTCTTGAAGTGTTTTCAATAATTCCCAAAAAGTAAAATGCCCAGAAATGTATAAGACATGAAGGATCTCTCTTCTTCTTTGATGCAACAATTTCTTTACTTTCAGACCGCAGGACCTAACATTTCCTTATTCATCATATAATATTTTATTCTCTCTGTCTTTTTGGGTCAACTCTTAACCACAAAAAAGGCAAGGCACAAAAATGGTTAAACTCAAAAAATAATAAGACCCCAAGAAAACAGCAATTTTTTAATATAAATTTATTGTCTTTTTAGTAAGAAAAAGTAAAACTGGGGATCATTTCTGTTCTGGAAATGCTTTTGAGTCCTTTAAAACACTTCGAAAATGACAGTTTAAGCGAAAGGGTAATTTTAATATTATTTTAGGTAGAAAAACTATGGGTCTAAGTTCTATGTCAACATCATCGTACAAATGACATGACGTGCCAACCAATAATATTCTGACAGCATATAGTTGATTGTTTTCGAAAGCTAGTCACCTATACCAACGGAAATAGAGCTCATCACGTGGCTTGCATTGGTTGGTTCTTCGAAAAACAGATTTTTTTTTAATGGAATAATTGCACTGTTGATTTTCAACTTTAAAGTGCCGCGAAATAAAAAGAAAAAATGGAACCACAAATTAAAAGAGCCATGTTGATTTGAAACCATTGATTCGTGACCACATGGATTCGCGATTTTTTCACGCAAGTTTAATCAAATCATTTCGAAATAGTTTGCTTTAGATTTCGATTTTCAAAAATCATATAAAATCGAACCGAACCTTTTTTAATTAAAAAAATAATTTTATTAATATATTTTAATAATAAGAGCCACGTTGACAGGTAGTGCTAGGGCTTTAAAGCCCGTCTCTAAAGGTACAAAGCACGTTAGAGAGAAACTAGATCCTCTCAATAAGGAACGTGTTGAAAAGAGTGAACACGAAGGGCCTAGAGGGTCAACAAGGGCAAAGGAAAAACGGAGGAGCTTTAGAAAACTATGAATTGTCCTATAGTACCATCTCAGTTGGAAAGTTTGGCACAACCATTGCCCCAGCTGCCTAGCAAACCCTACCTCTTCTTTCGAAGTTGATACAGGCTTCATTCAATGTTGCCAGTGAAGAAGCTGCAAAGGAGGCAGAGCAGATCTCTGAGGCCGTAAAAAAGGCGCCAGTAGTAGGGACCCTTGGGAAGTCTGGAAGGTTCTTGGTAGGGTAAGATGAAGAGATTGCCTCAGTAGTAATGGAGATGCTGCCACCAAAGGCTCGTAACGCCAATGTCAATTTTTACAAGTTCTGGACTGAAAGGTAATAGAACTATGTCTCCACTTGCGATGCTGTGGACCAGACGACAACCCTGGAAAGCTAAAGTGCTAGGGCTTTTGGAGTCGCCCTTGAGTGCCAAGAAGTGCTGACAGATATTCAGACATGCAACTGAGAGTCAATTGAAAAGTTGTTCTCAATGGAGGAGGAAATCAAGAAAATAAGATCCGAGCCTGAAAAGCTGAGCGCCCAACAAGCTGAAGAGGTAGCTAAGTTGGATTCTGCCTTAACGGAGATCGGAACTCTGAAGAGGAAGGTCCATGAATCCCAGCGCGAGGTTGTTTCCTTTACCAAAAGGGTTAAAACTTCAAACAATCATAAAAAACTAACAATCGAAACATTGAAGAAGGCCAATTAAGAAAACGCTGGGCTCAAATACGCCATAGGTTTCTAGAGACCCAAATAAGGTACTATGTAGAAAAAGCTGAGCAGGCCAAGGCTGATGCTCAAAAAGCAGGTGAGGAGGTAGCGGAGGACTACATTGCGAACTTCCATCTGATGGAAGAGTAATAGTGCTCGGCACCTATTGGAGGATATTTGCCTACGTCGAAGTAGTGGAGAGTCTAGGCAAACTTTACCTAGAACTCAATGCCTCTGAGGTGAAAGAGGATTTTTTGGAGGAAGTACCTCAGACCCCAGCTGATGACTCAGTGGAGGCAGAAGACCAAGAGCATGATCTTATGGACGAAACTTCATGCCAAGGAGCCTCAACTGCTGAAGCACCTGCTACGGAGGTGTCAGACTCTTGCCACCTCCAGCATAATATAGGATTTTTTATTTTGTTTTGTTATGTTATGTATTGGCTGAGTCTCCCTAATGTACGATTTTTTTTTTGTTTAATGAAATATATGTTACTCTATTTTCTTTTTTCGATTTTCCAAGTATTGAGACAACTATCAATAAACTATATAACTTGTAATAAGGTTCATGACTCAAGCAATAACTTGCGAGTATTAGGACCTCCATAAAATACATAATTTTAACAATATAACTTACAAGCGAGTAAAGTAAACATGATGACCTTAAAAAATAAACTATAACTTCAAAGTTTTTGGACCTCCATGAGGTATATATCTTTTCAGCAATATAACATTGTTTCACGCCTCGAAATATGAGATAACTCCTTTTGGGATTCGATTCTTTCCTTCGAGGATCCACGCTTCTCTACACGGTGGATGGTTCATCCATGTAGGAGCTTTTCTCATGACGTTCAACTTCATCATGGGAGGCTTGTGCTGTACGTCTTGAAGAGCCAATGAGGTCATCCTGATCAGAGGCGCATACGCTTCCCTACACGGTGGAGATGCATCCATATAGGGGTTTTTCCTATGACGTTCAGTTTTATCATAAGAGGCTTGTGTTGTAAGCTTCAGAAAGCTAATGAAGTAATCCCTTTAGGGATCTGATCCTCTTCTCCGAGCTACCCACTGTAACACCCCAACTCGCATGGATCGAAACGTAACAAGATTAACTTTACTTTTCCCGTAGACCGTATACTTAATAAAATAATTAACTATACTTTTAGCGGAAAGCATAAAAATTTAACTTAAGAATTTAATTCGAGAATTATTTAATTCTAAATAACATCATTTTGTATTAAGAGATTATCTAATAATTTCTTAGAAATAAAGTCACATTATTGACGTGAAATTCTAGGAAAAAAATGAAAAATAAACACTGCTGCTTTTGTTTTCTATCTCATTGGCAATTTCAAAAATAAATTTGTTTGCATAGCTATCAACCTTGAAACTTCATGAAATTTTATAATAAAGCAGGAAATTATTTATATTATGACATATCCAAAAATGAACTTCCGTTGGCAACATATAAGATATTAAAATATTTTTCAAAACCCAGCAGAGACTCGGTTTAGAAGGTAACCCAACACACTTTATTTAAAATGACATATCAAATTCTACAGACGTCGGATCGACATGATTTTGACTTTATTCAGTAGCTAACCCATGAGGCTATCAAATGCCACTGTTTTGTCCAAAAATTCTAAGTAACAATTGAGTTACGAATGAAAACAACAACACTACCCAATGTGGTTTACTTTCAGGAACATATAAAATTCTACCAACACTGGATTGACATGATTCCAAGTTTATGCAGTATCTAACCTATGAGGCTATCAAATGCCACTAATTTTGTTGAAAAATTCCAAGTAATGATTGAGTTATGAATTTTTGAATTTCATGGCAGAAGCTGAAAATTTAGAAAAACAGCAACACTAAACCGCTAACACTTTCTTTTGTGGTAAATGGTGACTTGTGAGTTAATTTCTATAACACATAAATACTTTTAAACATAACTTATTCATAAAAATGTTCTTAGAATAGTTCAACATATAATGTTCATAGAAATAAAGAAAAACATAAATGTTGTATAATCGAATTAAAAACGTTAAGTCAACGGCATCTCCATAGCATGTTACTTCATCCTCTACCATCATCTATGCACGAAGCATATCAAATCAACCTGTAGGAGGGGAATTAACCCATGAGTTTGAAACTCAATAGATATCATCGGTGTATTTCGTTATTAAATTAGAAATTTCAAACTGTAGATTCATATCGTCACACGTAGAGGGATTTCCGACAAAATCCGATTTCGATAGCATTATCATAATACGTACATCTGAAGAATGATCATTCAAACTATAGTAGTGTCAAATCACCGTACCCGTAGGTACCAATCAGGGGCGGAGCCAGACTTTGAACGTAGGGGGGGCCTAGAGGTAGAGGTAAAGTGATGGGGGCCCACGGGGCCATAAATTTTTTTTGGATACATTATTAACAAAAAAAATCAAGAAACGTATAAAAGAAAGTACTAATCTTTAATTTAGAAAAATCATACTTTGATAACGTTATATAATTACATTATAATAGGGCGAAACTCGGGCGAAAAGTTACTGCATTGGTCGCTCGAGTGAGTTTCTAGCGAAAGTCGAATGAGGGTTGAGCAGTCGTCAATATTTTCATCATAACTTTCTCTACCGATATCCAATTGTGGTGATTCAAATTCCGTTGGAAAGCTAACTCGAAGGGCTACAATTCTTCTAGAAATAGCCATATCCAAATTCCAATATTTTCGATGTGAAAAATGAGTTGAAAGTGGTAATTACAAAAAAAAAAAATTGGTCAAAAATGGGAGGGGGGGCCAGGCATCCCCCCCTGGATCCGCCCCTGGTACCAATTCATTCAAACGTTTAATGAAAAATCATAATTTGAAAATGAAATATACACTTGCATCTCTACATACCTTAATTTGAAACTTTGAAATGGATGAATTTGGTTGGTGAATATGGTTTCCCAACGGCACCCGAATCTTTGAGAAATCTACTCCTCTTCTATGTTTTTCTTTCTTTTGAAATTTTTTTTCTTGATCAAAGTGTGCACTTTCTCCTTCACACCCTTGCTATTCTTTTAAACTTTACTTAACATAAAGATTTTTTTTTTTTAGAAAATAAGAGTAATTTTCGGATTTGAGGGGAGGCATAGTTAAAAAATGATTTTCCACTTTTTGTAACCTCTATTTTTAGTAAAAAACTAAATAGGAGAGTTATATTATCATTAATTTTGTTAAATTGAGTCTTTAAATAGGAATTTAAAGAGTTTTAAGCCCATAACAAATTAATTCTTACAAAAAGTTTTATAAAACAATTACCATAATAAAAAAATTAAGAAAATGAACTTTTCATATGATTGTAACTTATCTTTATGAATGCTCACTAATAAAACAATTATTCCATCCAATTAACTTGGTATAATTGTTCTTAATATTCAACAATAAAGAATTTATTATTATTTTTTTCAAAAATAATTTTATAAAATATCTGCATGGTGATTCGAACCTCGGTTGCCTATATGAAATACCATGCAAATGACCATTGCGTTATTCATTAAATCTTTGTAATCAACTTTACTTAAAATCAATGTCTTAAATTATTGGATTTTATAAATAACTTATGGCTTGTACTTTCATAACCTTAAATGGGGTCGAGCTTCCGTAGTTTGTTTCTTAAATGGGCTACATCAACCAAATTAAAAATATAAAATTCGGGTCATTACATCCCTCACACCTTAAACAAAATTTCGACCTCGAAATTTACTTTATGGTTTGGCAAAGAGTGTTGGGTATTTGTCTCTAACTTCTTCTTCTCTTTTCCAATTGGTTTCTTCCACTCTATTATTACTCCATTGCACCTTGATTAGTTGAATCTCCTTATTTCGTAATTTATGTACCATTCGATCCAGTATTTCCATATGTAATTCCTCATACGATAAATCTTTCTGTGTTTCCAGGGATTAATAATTGACCACGTGATCAGGATCGTGCATATATTTTCTGATCATCGATATATGAAATACGTTGTGAACAGCTGATAGTTTAGGTGGCAAAGCAAATCGATAAGCCACATTTCCAACCCTATCAAGTATTTCGAAAGGTCCATATAACGAGGTCGTAGTTTGCCTTTCTTGCGGAACCTAAGTACACCCTTTATAGGCGATACTTTTAGAAAGACTTTCTCTCCAACTTCAAATTTCAAGTCTTTTCTTCTGGTATCAGCATAGCTCTTCTGTCTATCTTGCGTTGCCTTTATCTAGTGCGAATCTTATCAATGGCTTCAACTGTCCTTTCGATGATCTCTGGTTCCAAAACTCACTTTTCTCTTACTCATCCCAATGAACAAGTAATCTACATCTTTTACCATAGAGAGCTTCATACGGTGTCATTCCAATAGTTACTTGAAAACTATTATAATATGTAAATTCCACCAAAGGTAGATATGATTCCCAACTGCCTCTTAGATCCAGAACACAAGTTCTTAACATATCTTCCAAAGTTTGAATGGTCCTTTTAGACTGATCATCGGATTGAAGGTGATACGCTGTACTAAAATTCAATTTCGTTCCCATAGTTCCTTATAAGCTCTTCCAAAACTTAGACGTAAATCTCGGATCTCTATCGAACACAATAGAGACTGGGACACCATGCAATCTTACAATATCTCTAATGTACAATTGTGCCAACTAATCTAGGCTAAATATCATTTTTACTGGAAGAAAATGAGTGGACTTTGTTAGACGATCATTTATTACCCATAAAGCATTGTGTCCTCCTGCTGACTTCAGATATCCTACCACAAAGTCCATTGTGATATTCTCCCACTTCCATTCAGGTATTCCCAATGGAGTTAACAACCCTACTAATCTTTGATGTTCTGTTTTAACTTGTTGACACACTCTGCATTTTGTCACAAATAGGCCCATACTTCTTTTCATATTCCTCCACCAAAATGTATCTCGAAGATCTCGATTCATTTTCGTATCACCAAAATGTGCGGTGTACTGGGTGAAATGAGCATCTTCTGATATCTCATTTCTCAAAACTTCATCTTTAGGCACACAAATTCTTCCTTTAAATATCAGTGCCCAATCCGAAGCTATTCCAAAATCCTTTCTCCTATCGATACCAATGTCTTTCCTATTCTTCTGCAAAAATGGATCTTTACCATGTGCTTCTATGATCCGATCTCTGAGAGTAGGTCGAACCACTAAAGTTGCTAAATGAGTGGTACTTTGGTCTAGTGTTGTAACCACTTCAATTCGCAAATTTTCCAAGTATTTGATCAACTCCATTTAAATAGTAGGTAATGATGCCAACTATCCTATCGACTTTCTACTTAGAGCATCGACAACAACATTAGCCTTACCTAGATGGTAATGAATAGTGTAATCATAATCCTTTACTAGCTCCAACCATCGTCCCTGTCTCATATTCAATTACTTCTGTGTGAAGAAATATTTGAGACTCTTATGATCCGTGTAAATATCATACTTTCCTCCATATAAGTAATGGCGCAATATTTTTAATGCATGAACTGTCGCTGCAAGTTCTAGATCATGCGTCGGGTAGTTCTTCTCATGTTGCTTCAATTTCTTTGAAGCATAGGCAATCACTTTTCCATGATGCATTAACACAAATCCCAAACCTTATTTGGATGCATAACAATATATAACAAACCCTTCCGAACCTTTGAGTATGGTTAACACTGGTGCTGTAATCAATCCCTGCTTTAGCTCCTGAAAACTTTGCTCATACTTATCTATCCATTGAAACTTTACTCATTTCCTTGTCAATCGTCATTGGTCCAGCTTTTTTGTAGTATCTTTCTATAAATCTCTGATAGTACCCGACCAATCCCAGAAAACTCTGAACTTCACCAGCGTTAGTCGATGTCTTCCAATTAGTTACTGCTTCCACTTTTACTGAATCTACTTCAATTCCTTAGTCAATAACTACATGACCAAGGAATCTAACTCGCTCAAGCCAAAATTCACACTTTTTAAATTTAGCGTATAAATTTTCCTTGCGCAATATTTCTAACACTATTCTAAGATGTTCCTCATGTTGATCTTTACTCTTCTAGTATATCAAAATGTCATCAATGAAAACTATGACAAATTGATCCAGATACTGGAGAAATTCACGATTTATTAAATCTATGAATACTGCTGGAGCATTTGTTAACCCGAATTGCATAACTGTGAACTCATGATATCCATAATGAATTCTAAAAGTCGTCTTGGGTATATCACTAGCCTTAACCTTCAATTGATGATATCCAGTTCGTAAGTCGATCTTGGAAAATACTTTAGCCCCTTTTATTTGATCAAACAAATCCTCAATTCTCCGGAGAGGATACCTGTTCTCGATGGTCAAATGGTTCAACTCCCGATAGTCGATACACATCCGCATACTTCCATCTTTCTTCTTTACAAATAACACTAGTGTGCTCCATGGAGATATAGTTGTTCAAATAAAGCCACTGTCTAAAAATTCTTGTAACTAGTTTTCAACTCCTAAAATTCCTTTGAAGCCATTCCGTATGGACCTTTAGATACTGGTGCCACTCCAGAAACTAGATGTATTGTAAACTCCACTTGTCTATCTGGTGGGGTATCGGGTAGATCTTCTGGAAATACATCTATAAATTTTTTTTACCACTGGTATATCCTCAATCTTTATCGTCGCTTATTCTTCTCCTGAGATATTAACTAAAAACCCCCGAGATATTTCTTTTCTCAACATTTTCTTGACTTGCAAGGCAGATACCATTTGGAGATTGGATTTTGTCTTTATTCCAGGGAAAGAAAATTGTTCTTCTCCTGGTTTCTAAAAGGACACTTCACTTTCTCTACAACGAATGGTTGCATAATTACGTCTCAACCAATCCATACCCAAAATTACATCAAAATCTTTCATCTCTATCAGATACAAATTAGCTTTTAATGTTTTTCCCTCAATTTCAAGATTCACCGACTTAGCTAACTGATTTGTATTTAATGTTCTACCTGGGGGGATGCTAACTTCTAGTGTACTCTCTAACTTATCACAAGTAATACTAGATTTAGCAATGAAAGATGTTGATACAAAAGAATGAGTAGTTCCCGAATCAAACAGTACATAAGCAAGTGTATTAGATATCAATGAAATACATGTTTTTACGTTTGAGTTTTCCTCCGCATCCTTTCGAGTCATTGTAAAAACTCGTGCTTTCTACCTTTTGTTCTGATCACTGTTATCATCCTTCTTCTGATTAAATATGGGACAATCCTTAGCAATATGTCATGACTTACCACACCGAAAATAGGCATTCTTCTCGTACAAGCATTCACAAAGATGAGGTTTACCATACTTAGACCACGGCGCTACAGCTACTATGGCCTTACTGGCACTAGGTCTGATATTAGCTTTCTTATTTTTACATTTACCCTTTCCTTTGTCTTGACCATTCTACTTTCTCTTTCCAATTTGTCCTTTATCTGCTGGCCGAACAATTGACCATGTTTCTTTTCATTAGCCTTCTGATACCAAATAGCGTGAGCTCGTTCCAACATCTCACGGTATGATAAAAAAGATGTGACATAAAAATCATGTTTATGTTTGGGTTTAACCCTTGCTCGAACCTTCGAGTTTTCTTAATTTCTGTGTCAACTAGGTGTGGAGGAAATCTTGAGAGTTGATCGAACTTTCGTTCAAAATCAGTTAGGGACATATTACCCTACTTGAGCTGAAGGAATTCGCTTTCCTTGAAATCTCTTAGAGATTGAGGAAAATACTTATCCATCCCTTACTCCTTGAATTGTTCCCAAGTTAACGCCAATTGCTACTTCGGGGGTCCTAGTTCGGGACATCTAATCCCACCGGTGACTTGTATCACTGGTAAACATAAAACCTACACATTGGACCTTTTGGCCATTAGTGCAATCTATGAGTCAAAAATTTTGTTCCAACTTACGAAGCCATTCCTGAACTACCAGTGGACCAGATGCTCCATCGAAGGTAGGGGGCTTATGCCTTCGAAATAACTGAACTACCGAGGCATGCGTCGGGAAGGTAATATGAGCTGGTGGTGTGGGTGGAACTTGATTCTGATTCAGTCTGCCATGATCTTGAACCGCTTGCAGGAGGTTCCTTATCAAGTTGTTCTAGTTTGCTCGAGACATTTCCTTTGAGATAAGATATAACATCTCTCATTAACTTTATTTACCAATGCCAGAATACTTTAAAAAAAGAAATTATTTCTTAACTTGATCGGAATTAGTTTTTTTTAATGCTAGCATATGTTTCGTATGTGATTGTTAAGGTCTACAGATTCGTCTACCTCAAAATCTAGGTAAGCTCGGATATCTATCTCATATTGACTGATATGATTCTTTTTCCTAGAATCTTGTATTTCCTTTACCATTTGCGACCCACAACTTTCAGTTCTAGCTCAATACATGTCTTTTAAAATAACACACTTTTAGTTTCTCAATTACTTTTATCTTTACATACAAGATATACATGAAAAAAAGTGTAAAATGTAGCGAAAAATGGAAAACATAACTGTAGAATCATAACCATTTTATAACAAGAATTTACACTTTGTAACTTATGATAGTAACTTATCTCTATGAATGTTCACTAATAAAACAATTATTATATCCAATTAACTTGGTATAATTGTTCTTAATGTACAACACTAATGAGTTTATTATTCATTTTTTTCAAAAATAATTTTATAAAATACTTTTTAAAATCATCTATATGGTGATTCAAACCCGGAATGCCTAATTGAAATACCATGTAGATGACCATTGTGGCAACCCAGTTATTCATTAAATCTTCGTAATCAAATTTACTTAAACTTAATGTCTTAAATTATTGGGCTTATAAATAACTTATGACTTGTACTTTCATAATCTTAAATGGGGTCGAGCTTCCATAGTTCGTTTCTTAAATAGGCTACATCAATCAAATTAAGAATATAAAATTCGGGACATTGCACCCACACTTCCCTAGATGGTGGATGGTTCATTCACGTAGGGACTTCTCCCATGACATTCAGTTTCGTTGTGGGAGGCTTGTGATGTAAGCCTCGAAAAGCCAACGAGTAATCGTTTTTGAGATTTGGTCCTCTTTTTCGAGGAACCCATGCTGCCCTATATGATGGATGGTTCATCCATGTAGGGGCTTTTCCCATAACATTCAACTTCGTCATAGGAGGCTTGTGATGTACGCGTCGAATAGCCAATGAGGTAATCCTTTTTGGGATCTGATCATCTTCTTCATGGTTTCCACACTTTCTTACATTGTGGATGGTTCATTTATGTAGGGGTTTCTCCCATGACATTCACTTTGTCATGAGAGGCTTGTGATGTACGCCTCGAAGAGCTAATGAGATAATTCCTTTTGGAATCTGATCATCTTCTCCGAGACACCCACACTTCCTTACATGGTGGATGTTCATCCATATATAGGTTTCTCTCATGACATTCAGCTTCATCATGGGAGGCTTGTGCTATACGCCTCGAAGAACCAATGAGTTTATCCTATTTAGGATCTGATCCTCTTATCTGAGGAGCCCCACGTTTCCTTACATGTTGGATGGTTAATCTATGTACGGGCTTCTCCCATGACGTTGAGTTTCATCATGGAAAGCTCGTGCTTTAGACATATTATACGAAGCAAACTTTTATTGAATCATTTTAAGATATTTACAAAGGATGGAAAGGTTCCTCCAACCGTAAAACCCATTCACTGGTAGTATATTCCATGATCCTCTATGGTCCATGGGCGAGCCTGCATTTTTCCATCCAGGTCTTCTATCCAGTAAGTGGCAGGTCCTAGCTCTTCTTTGATACGATATCGTCATTCCCAGTTTGGACCTAACATGCCTACCCCTGGTTCCTTTATGGATAGGAAAACCCTTCAAAGCACGACGTCGTTTATTCGGAAAGATCTTTTCTTAACCTTCGGATTGTAGTAATGAGTCATCTTCCTTTGATATGAAGCTAGTTTTATTTGGGATTTATTCTTTTTTTTTAATCAAGGGAATCGATCTCACATCTTCTCAACTTGTCATTGGATATTTCAATGAACTGTAATCGATGGAGAGAAGGTACCCTAACTTCCACCACGCTCATTGTTTCCGCACTGCCATTGCGAATGGGGTTTCTCCAATTGGGGTTTGGATCGTAGTCCAAATTACCCATAATACTTGTGGTAGTTCATCTATCTAGGCTCCCTTGGAGGTGTCAAGTTTTCTTTTTAGGGTATACTTGATGGTTTTATTTACAGCCTCTACTTTTCCATTTGCTTGGGCGTGGTAAGGTGTCGAAAATTCTTCTTGATCCTAAGTTCGCACACAGGTCCCTGACCTTTTTGTTATCAAATTGATGGCCATTATCTGAGACAATTGAACGGAAAATTTCGGACCAACATACTATATTCTTCCACTGGAACTTAGAAGTGTTGGCTTCTATGATCTTGGCTAGAGGTTCAACTTCGACCCATTTTGTGAAATAATCAATGACAACTATAGAAAAGCTAGCACTACCCCTACCCTTGGGTAAAGGGCCTATAAGGTCGATCCCGCATTTAGCAAACGGCTATGGGCTGGATACCACCGTTAGCTCTTGAGAGGGCGGTCTCTGGATAGGAGAGAAATGTTAAAACTTATCGCACTTTCGTACAAATTGGATTAAGTCTTTTTTCAAAATGGGCCAATAAGACCATAGTCACAGTGATTTTTGTGCCAGTGTGATTGCCGCAAACAGCCTCATGAATTTTGTGGAGGATGTAGGTAGATTTTTCCTCCCTGACACATCGGAGAAGGGACAAGGAAAAACTTCTTTTGTAGAACATATAATCCTGAAATACAAAGAGGGTTGCTCTTCTCTTAAGCTTGTAAGCTTCATCTTTATTGTTGGGGAGGGTTTGACCTTTAAGAAATACCAATATTGGTTGCATCCACGTAGGCGTTCCTTCTACCCACATTACCTCTTTTCCTTTAGCAGTGGAAGGCTTCGAGAGATGTTCAATCGGAACAATCGTTAATAGTTCTGAGTATTTACTAATAGCCAGCATGTACAATGCATCAGCATGGGCATTTTCAACACGCGAAATTTGAGTTAACTCGAATTTATCAAAAAATTGGAGTAAATCCCTCAACAATTTGAGGTACGTGGCCATGCTCTTGTCTCTAGCCGTGAAGTTGCCATTTATGTGGCTAACTACCAGTTGGGAATCACTGTTAATGAGCAACTTCTTCACTTGCATTTATTTAGCTAAACTTAAGCCGGTAAGTAGTGCCTCATATTCCACCGTGTTGTTGGTAGCCTTGAACCCGAACCTAACTGTCCAATTGATCTTGTATCCTTCGGGGCAAATCAAGACCACATGCACTCCTGAGCTTGTGTCCCCAGACGAGCTATCCACAAACAGGTTCTATGTAAGAGGTTTCGAGGGCTCCATTATTTTGCCCAAGTCAGGGACGTTGGCAAATTCTGCTACGAAGTCCTCGAGGGCCTGACCTTTGATAGCGGTTCTCATTTTGAAAATAATATCAAACTTCTAAGCTCAACCACCCATTTTAAAAATCTTCCTGAAAAGTCGGGATTCTGAAGCACTTGCTTGAGTATGAAGTTGGTCAACATGAATATCGTGTGAGCTTGGAAGTCTAACCTCAACTTTCTAGATGCAGTGATCAATACTAGAGCTAACTTCTCCATATCAGGGTAGCAGGTTTCGGTAGCCAAAGGTTCCTTACTCACATAATAGACAGGTAATTGGTGGTTATATTCTTCTCTTACGAGAAATGCGCTAACGGCTTCATTAGAAATGACCAAATAGAGCTACAAAATATCTCCAGATCTGGGTTTTGAGAGGAGGGGAGCCTGTCTTATAAGCTTTTTCACCTCTGGAAGGCCTCTTCACATTCCTATGTCCATTGAAACTTCTTGCCTCCTTTCAAGATCTTAAAGAATGGGAGGCAATTACCAGTGGGCTCTAAGACAAAACGGCTTAAAGCCGCCACATGCCCGGTCAAGCTTTGTACCTCTTTTGATTTTTGTGAAGACCTCATCTTCGCAAAAACTCAAATTTTCTCTGGACTCGTCTCTATGCCTCTTTAGTTGACCATATATCCTAGGAATTTATCAAAGGCAACACTGGATGCACATTTGAGGGGGTTTAATCTCATTTTCTACCATTGTAGGATTTGGAAAGTTTCATCCAGGTGTCTGACAAGGTCATCCCTCTTTAAGCTCTTTACGAGCATGTCATCTATGTAGATCTCCATATTTTTTCCAATGAGGTTGGCAAACATTTTGTTAACAAGTCTCTGGTCAGCATTTTTTAGCCTAAAGGGAATCATCTTGTAACAATAAAAACCTATGTCAGTGATGAAAGAAGTGTTTTCTTCTTCTGTCGAGTGCATGGGGATTTCATTATAGCCTGAGTACGCATCCATAAAGCTCAAAAGATCGTACCTAGCTGTGGAGTCCATAAGTTGGTCTATCCTTGAAAGGGAAAAACTGTCATTTGGACAAGCTCGGTTAAAGTTAGAAAAATATATATACAAACCTTCCATTTACCATTTTGCTACTTTACCAAGACTGGATTCGAGACCCACTTCGAATAAATGGCCTCTCTGATGAAGTTGTTCTTTATCAAGTTTTGCACTTCCTCCTTCAGGTCTCATATCTTGCTAGGTTGAGGGTCATTCTCTTCTGTCTATGTGGGGCAACTTTAGGATCAATTTTCAGGTAATAATAACTGACCTTCGAGTCAATGCCTACCATGTCCCTATGTCTCCAAGTAAAAACATCAAGATTCATACATAAAAAAACCTTGAGTTTCTCTTTGGTCTCCGATGGTAGGTCTTTTCCCACTTGAAGTGCCTTGGTGGGATCTTGAGGATCCATCGGAAAGCTCTCTAGCTCCTCTACCGGTACTGCTCGGGATTCAGACTCATTAATACGAGGATCCAATTCGTAAGTCACAACTTTCTGATCAAGGACGTCCGTCATTTCGACCATAACAACATCTATTAGCACCAGGTAGCTTTTCTTATCGAGTTGAGGTAGCATTCTCTTACTCCTCTTTGGTCACCCATAACTGTGGCAATTCAATGTTCAGTAGGAAAATTCATGCATAGGTGGTGAATAGAGATGACGACCCATAAATCCTTTAAGGCAGGTCTACCTAACACCCCATGATAAATGCATTTTATACACTTATTTAAGCCACAAAATATGGACAATTATTGGTCACTATATCGAAATATGGCTTAATTCTATATAAATTGTGTTTTGTAGGGTAACATTGACGAACATGGTGGAATTTAGGGAAATGGAGCAAAAAAAAGACTAAAGTGGAAGAAAACCAAAGTTCAGGGACCAAAATGCAGATAGCGAAAAGATGACCTGGGAGAAGAAACGAAGATGTGAAGGAGTTAAAAATCAATATTGCAAGGGAATGAAGCCCCTATTTGGGCCCCATCAAATTAAATTCCATTACATTAATTTTTTTCTCTTTTCATTTCAACCACACATTTATCAAATAAAATAATATTACACACAAGTCTAAAATTTTTCAACCACATATTCACCCATCAATCACTATTCTAAAAATTTTCAACCCCCAAAAATGGGGGCCAAACAGGGGCGAAGTGTTGGAAGAAGAAAAGTGAGAAAGAAGATCAAAAAACGATAAAAACAGAGTTCAAGGACCAAAATGCAAAGAATGAAAGTTTTCTTGAACTGTACGGTCACATGTAGCACTTCAGAGAATTTCATGGAGAATTTTATTGTTCTATACGATCGTATTGAATTGTACTATGCAGTCGCATAGTACAATGTCGAAGAAACAATTCTGGTTTTTTTATTTGAATAAAACTCTAATGGAAACAAATCTTGGGGAGTGTTTTAAAACCCTAGAGCCGTCCACCACGCAAAAAAAACATATTTTAAGAGACTTTTGGAGAAGAGAAGAAGTTAAGAACACGAAGATCGAATCCAAGAACACGAGAATAAATTCAAGAATTATATTGAGTGATGTTGATTCTTCAATATTCTTTTTTCTTTCTTCTTCATAACATGTTAGGCTAGTTTTCTTTGTACTAGGAGAACGATAAATCATGTAATATGAATTTTAATTTTTAGTTTTATATGTTTGACATTAAAAACACATTTTCGAATATTGAATGATTTATATGATTTTATTTTCTCCATAATTATTGTGCAGTATGAATATGGTAATTTGTTTTATAAATTCGAAGGAAGAAAAATAGGTTCAATATATATAAATTGTCATAAGGTCCGCTATGCCTTATCTGAATCTTTAAGTGTTCATAAATTATTCATGCACTTTTATATGTTCGCATCCATAATAAAATATAGTTTGGTCATATATAAAGTAGGTTTGACATTGCTTGAGAGAGATTGTTAAATAAAATATGAACATCGACTTGTCAAATTCAATCGTGTTGTTAACGTGTAAAAATGTGGTTACAAATGATTATTGCATAGGAATTTGAGATCCTAGTATATTTGTCATTCATTGAAACACATTAAACCACATTTAACATAGTTTGCATTTAGTTTAGTTAATTCACTCTAAATTGCATAAGTAGGTTAATTTAGATATAATTTAGTCATAACACACCATATTATTCTTGTTTTCGGTTAAGGGCGCGATAATTAAAATTGAGCTAAATCAATCTATGTGGATGTGGGACGATATTCAGACTCAAGATCTACTTTATTAATTGTTAACGAACCGTACCTTACTGTGATTTTAATTCGAAATATATTTTCTTGAACACCCCATGGTAGGCTAACCTATTATCTACTACAAAAAAATTCCATAAAGTTCAAAGCTCTCTAAGGTGGCTCTTCCATTTCCATTGGGATGATGATGTCCCCGGTGAAGCCTTACTAAGGTTGTGATGGGGGTTAATTCGTGATTGACAATCATCTTGTCGAAAGTAGCCCCCAAAATGATGATGACGGAGCTACCATTATCAACCAGCATCCACTTCAACCCATTACGGGGCTACAACATCCCTCACCATAAGGGTGTTATAGTGAGGGAAGTGTACACCCTCGACATCTTCCTGAATAAAGGCAATGGGTGGTAACTGCCTTCAAGAACTACTCCCCACTATGTCGCTAGTCATTGGGAGGTCCTTGGCTTCCTTAGCGTAGTTCCTTTGTGAGTTCCTTGTATTGCGCCCAACGTAGGGTCCTCCAAAAATCTTATCGATCTTATGGATATGAGCGTATTCCATATTAGCCGAGGGATTCATACGTTGTCGAAATGTATCCCTAGACCTTTCCCTATCGCATTCTCTCCACCGTAGAGATGGCTTCCGACGAGAGGATCTAGCCTCTTCATGCCTAGGCCTTTGATCCTACCTGGCTAGGGGCATGTCCCTAGGCGAACGATCATTTCTTTGGTTATTTTGTGTACTCGCTTGCCTAGGGTTTTGAGTTATATCTTTACAATCTACTGTGTCGTGACTGTAGGAATGATGATAAGTTCAGTATTGAGGGGTGTTCGGTCTATTCCTTATCTTCGCCCTCAGTATCTTCCTCTTTGGGTGGCCTATTGTCCAAGTCCAGTATGCCTCATACTGGCTTCAGGGGTCGCTTCCTCGTAGGCGAACATAGGTACTGCATTCAACGTGGTTGTGTCAAGTGCTTGCCCAAAATTGGGAACTTGATTACCCGCCTGATTTCCTTGATGATCCATTAAGTAGGAGGTGTGTCATTTTCCACGTTGTCTCTGCGAGGGTCGAAGACCCCTACTGGCTCTATTTAGGTGATCAATCAACTCCTCGTTGATGATCTCACATCTCATCATTTTCAACAAGGCGTCGTAGCTGGTGGGGTCTTGATTCTGTACATTCATCCAGAAGAAAGTGTTCATGTTTATAGTGTTACAGTACAATAGTAACCATTGGATAAGAGGACACATGGCTTCATCTCTTTTACATAAGCATCTTAGGTATCAATTTTGAATCCACTAGCCTGATGCATTATGTCGCAAAAATGAGATAGCCACCCATACCCTATGCTGACGAAATTGACATTTTTACTTATTACAATAGTCCAATCAATCATTCTAAAAGGATCTCATAATTTTAGATCTTCAGACGGGATTGTCACCAGCCTTAGTCGAGCCTCACATGCTTCTTCATTGGAAATCGCCACTTCGGTAAAGAAATTTCGTGTCTTTGTACATAAGGGCTACGGTCGGTCGGATTGTCTAGAAGAAAGTGTTTCAATGGGTCGGCAAAACCACGTGGTGACCCTACTCCACGTCAAATGCGTCATGGCTCCGGTAGAAGGTGCTTTGATTGGTCGGATGAGTCATGTGGGAGCCTTGGTGTCAAGGCATAACAGATTGGAAAATAACAAAATCTAAAATCACAAGAAAAATATCAAAAAAATCTTAGTCAGCTTGCCATGAAGTGTTTAAATATGGATTGAGTGATTTATACCTGATCAAACTACCTCAACATGGCTTGCAGAAACCTGAGTTTGCAACAAACTTACTGAGGTTTGCATAAAATAATAATTTTTATTGACTATTTGTTTGATTGCAAATTACATGGAAACAAATGTTCTTTATTTGTAGTACCATTAAGACTTTTTTTCCACATCTTTATTTAGTATTATAATATTGTATTACATCTTTATTAATATGTCCTCACTTGTGGCGAAAGAATACCGTGGTTACAAATTATATCAATAAAATCAATGAATGAGGAAGTACTACTTCCCTTACAGAGAAAGTAAAGAATAATAGGAAAGCAGAAAACAATGAGTACTACTCCCTTACAAAAAGCACAAGTGTAAGCAAAAATAAAAATAAAAGCAAAATACAAATACTTAAATTCTAGTGTTGGGCAACCCATAATTGTCAATCTGAACAAGCGTTCTGATATGTTGTGGTAAGTCGGCTGGTCCATATTTCTAATATCTACAATGATGCCAACCCTCGGCAGCAAGTGCATTTGCAACTTGGTTCCCCTCTCTGAAGATGTGGGAAACCATATTTCTACCAAAGGAAATGATATCTGCAATCTGTCTGAGTATCCCCTGGATAGGCCACGGTCCGTCGCCTCGGTGATGTAGTTATTGGCAACGGTGGAGTCAGCCTCAACCCAAATATCTGTCAAACCAAGATCTCTAGCTGTTGTATCCCATCATGAACAACTCTGAGTTCTGCCTCTAATATCAAACGCTATCCATATGAAATTGACAAAGCCCTAATACATTTTCCTGCATAGTCCCTGATGGTGCCTTCCCCAGTCGCAAACCTATCCTTGACACAACCATAGGTGTTGATCTTAACAGATCCACATAATGGAATACGCCACCAAACCATGATAGAGCAAGGAGATGGAGGAAGAGTAAAAGAAACACCAAAAATATTGCAAGCTGCATGTCATTACGCCAATGTAACGGTCAGAATAATTTACCAGTATGGAAGAAGGATACCATACGGTAAACTATCTAGATAATACGTCTCGAACTCATACATATGTTCCTTTGCTTTGCATTATTCCTCTCAGTCCAAAGAAATCAGAAAATCAATAGAGGAATAATGATGCGAATGTGTCTGGCCCTTGCAAACTGACCAGAATACCTCCATCTCAGAAATCTCTGTTTGACACTCTCTCCTGCACTCATGGTAATCTGAAATAAAGTCCTAAAATGTTGCCAAACATAATGTGAAATACTGCTGCCAGTAAAAATAGAGTAATGGTCTCAATCTCTGAACAACACTGACAACGAGAAGCCAACTGACTGCCGATCATCTTTTGGATAATGACATCAACTCGTATTAAGTCCTGCCATAATCTCCAGCAGAAGAACGAAATGGTAGGAGGTATGATAGGGCTCCACAATAGTCGAAATGAATCCTGCACTGGCCTACTAGAGCGGATCAGCTGCTATGTTGATTTAGTAGTAAATCTACCATCTAATGTGACTCTCCAGAAAATACGATCCGAGACATCAAGACATAGTGGAATGGCCGCAATCTGCTATGCTATAGCTGATGGAAGAGCCTGTAGTAATCGACCAAAATCTCATCCAGTCACCTCGAAAATATCCTGCACCCTCGCAGATGTGTACTGTCTGTGTGGAAAAATGGATGCCAATATAGAATCACACATCCAACAATCATGCCAAAAGAAGATATGCCTTATCTCAAGGCACCACGCAATGTGTGTCTCAGCGCATGGTCTAAATTTTTTCAGTCTCTTCCAAATAGGAGAGGCTGAGCGAGGAACTGCTGCAAGCAATGGATATATCCCTCTATAATATTTGCTCAGTAAAAATTAAGCCCAAAGAGAACTCTGAGACCTGAACAACTACCAAAGCTTCAATGGACATGTGTCCACCATATCCATTAATCATCTAAAGCCTAGACTTCCCTTGTCAGCAGGAAGGCAAATCGCTTTCCAACTCCGCCAATGTAGACGTCGTGCATGATCCTTAGAATCCCATAGGAATCGCGCAAATATACTCTCCAATTTTTTCAGAATGCCCTTAGGAGGTTGCATAATCTGGAATAGATACAATGGTAAAAAGGAAAAAAATTCCTAAGTAGGGTAATCCTACCACCGGGAGAAAGAAGGCGCGAAGCCCATCCAGATTTCCTACTCCTGACCTTCATAATGAGATTATCATATAGAAAACTCTTCTTAGCCCCTTTAAACAAAGGGACTCCCAGATATGTGAATGGTCGACTCTGATGTGAAAATCCAGTCAAAATCACTAACCTCCGTATTTGAATATCAAACTCCTGCCTAGGCAATATAAGACCACTCTTGTCTCTATTCACCAATTGGCCATAGACCCCCTCGTAGTGCTCCAAACAGTCGATGACCCTTCTGATAGACTTCTTTTGTCTATTGGTAAATATAATCATATCATCAGCAAAAGCAAGATGAAAGACACTAGTACTACCTCCATGTCGATACTACATACTAGGATATGTCTAAAACCTCTGAATAAGCAATCGAGAAAAGTAATCCGTAGCAATAATAAATAAGGATGGGGAGATAGGATCTCCCTGTCTGAGACCCCGTGAAGAAGAAAAGAGACCACTTGGCCACCCATTCAGAAGCACTGAGAATCGACATCTCGATATACAACGTCTGATCCGATCAATCCACAACTGGTAAAAACCAAACGCCTTCAGTATAGAATAAATGACTCCCCAATCCATACAATCATATGCTTTAGCCATATCAAGCTTCAGCATAACATTCTCTTTACTCATTTTCTAATCCAATGTGTATAGAAGCTCATGTGCCAACAAAACATTGTCCCCAATTAGTCGACCGGGGACAAATCCACTTTGTTGAGAGAAAATAATACAAGGCAGAAATGAAATCAATCTATTATTCAACAACTTTGTGATAAGCTTATCGATCACTGTACACACAGGTGGATAGGTCGGTAATCCGTCCATCTACGAGCATTTTCTCTCTTCAGAAGCAAAATAATAGATGTAGCAGCAAATCCTCTCGGCAAATGACTACCCTCAAATAAATTAATGAATGTACCATATAAATCATCCTTTATAATATCCCAATAGTGTTGGTAGAACAATGATGAAAATCTATCAGGGCCCGTTGCACTATCAGCATCAATACTGAAAACAACCTCCCGTACCTTATCAATTGAAGGGAGGCTGTTCAGCGCCATATTGTCTACCTCTGTCAGTATCCTAGGTATGATATCAGGATGAATATACTCCATAGGTTATGAGGGAGCGGATAATAATTCCTGGAAAAAAGATATAGACAAGCTCTGAATATCTGCAGGAGTAGTAAGAACTTCCCCTACTTGAGTCGTGATGGTCCGGATACGAGATCTGATCCGTCGTCCCTGTACCAGCAAATGAAAATATATGGTATTGCGATCTTTCTTACATACCCAACGAGAGCCAGCCTTTTGCTTCCAAAAACCCTCATCAATAGCTAAGGTCCAGTTCAAATCAGTCTGTGCATGATGAAGCAAGTCCTGGTGCTCTGGTGTAGGATCAACCTCAAAATCAATCTCTACCTGGTCAACCCGCTCCTCAGCATCTTTCACTCTCTGAAGACATCACCAAATACCCTTCGATTCCACCACTTAAGACCATGTTTCAGCCTAAAGAACTTCTCCTAGAGGGCAGCCATTCTTATAAGATGAGTAGAGAGTGACCACTTTTGAGAAATGAAGGCTGAGAAGTCATGATGTTTGGTGTAAACATTGAGGAATCTAAATGGTCTAGGACCTAAATCATCATCAGAAGTCCACTGTGAAAGTAGAGACGAGTGATCAGATGAAGTATGATTCAGATGAGTCACAGTAAGCTGTCTACAAACGTCCGCAGCTAAAGAGTTAATCAAAACTCTATCCAATCTTTTACTAACCCTATCATTCGTCCAGGTAAACTGAGACCCAGATAAGACAGCATATGATAAGCCACAGTCCAACATCATATCAAAAAAATCAGTAGAACCACGATCTTGACGACTATGACTAGTACGCTTACCATCATGTGTGATAACGTTAAAGTCACCCCCAACAAACCAATGATCATCTATAAAAAGGAAAATGTGGTGAAGACCTACCCACAAGTCCCTTCTAACATAGGCCTGACAAACAGCATAAACAGAAGTCAAATAAATAGGACGTGCTACTCTGGTACCCACAAGTCCCTTCTAGATATGATCATTAATAACAGTAACGATAGTACCCATATTCCAGAAAACCCAAATCTTATTCGACTCATTTTGAACCCCAATGATGAAACACAGATATCGACGAATAAAATCAAACATTCTCTCCAAAACCATAGGCTCTAGAATAACCAAAATATAAACCCGGTGAAGCTGAATAAGTTTTCTTAGGCACCTGCTAGTAGCTACACCTCTCACATTCCAGATGATGACACTCTTCAGATGTACGTGAAGATGTATCTTGTGATTGACTCCTGGTCATCATCCTGGGTAGTGAATTGTCAGTAACTTTCGAATGTCTCTTCTGACTCATTGGGACAAATCCATCCTCATCTGTCCTATCAGCTAAACCTGTCAAAAATCATCAGAAGAATATCTTCGAAAAGGACCCTGCTGATGAACTTCAACCTGGGGAAAATCCTTGAATCCGACTACTCTGTAGAAGGAAGAGCGTTCATATTCTGTTGACACTATGCAATAGGCATATTCGTACTACTGAAGCCCTACGGCCTCTCAAGTATATCCATTAAGAGAGGGTCAAAGTATGTAGAAGTAACTGTCATAGAAGCACAACTAATGGGGACCGAAGCTTGAATACCTGAATGATCAACTGATGTAATAATAGGTGGACTCTAAGGATCAACCCTGTAAGGAAAAACTGTTGATTGATCTGATGGTCTAGAAGTAGTAATATGTGGATCAATAGTACTAATAATAGGTGGAGCAGTAAAGAGGGTAGTAGCCATATGTGTGGTAACTATCTGTGCTGCCCAGGATAATGGGAGGACAAGAAGTAATAATTTGATAAGTACAATGAGAAATCACATCTAGTGTACCATCTTGTCTCTTCTGATTTCACTTATCCGGCATCCATCTCTGGAAAGGCGCGCAATCACAACCTCCTGCACATTACCCTTATCCTTAGCCAAGACTGGAGAAGGCCTAGAAGTATGGTCAACAGCCACATGGGGTACAGATGTTGGGGGCGGATGCGAACTACTAGAACATTTCTCATCCATATGTCCAAAATGCTACATCTGAAACAAAAGGCGCCTAGGCACCTTATCATAGACAACAGGTTGCCAATATCCATCCCATTTCTCCCTCTCAATCCAGACTCTGTCAGGGAGTTTACATTCTAAATCAACCTCAATACAAACCCTTGCTTCACTAGGTCGGCGAAGATCAGAAGCTACTTCATCAATACGAAGAGGAAGCCCAATAGCCTTATCTATGGCGAACAATGCACTCTTAGCACGCAAATGAATGGGAAGTAAAGGAAATGACACCCAAACAGGAGCAATAAGAGCCTCATATTGTGGACTAAAACTAGGAGTCCATTTAAATACACGCATAGGACAACCATCAATGTACCAAGTGGGTTTGAGGAATAATCTGGAATAATCATCATTGTGCGCCATATGAATAATAATGTGTGCATCATCGATAAGGCCAATCTCATAATCACCAATAAAACCAAAGAGCAAAAAATTTTCACGTACTTTATTCATAGTAGGTTTACGTGCACAAACTTACCAACAAGTGTAAACCTGTAGGCCTAGGCCAAAAACTGCTCATCTGATTCATCAAAGAATACTACAGATTCTCTATGATGAATATATGGTTCTTTAGATACCAAACTCTGATGTTTGGAATCCTCTGGGGCCCGAAGGACATGCGCAAATGATTTTCTTTGACTCATTTTAGCCCTTGTAAGAACATATTTACAATTAAGAGTTGTAGCATAGGATCGAGGAGCATGAGTAATCCCCAAAAATCCAGATGAAAGTACAGGTGGTCTAATGGTGCCCGAAATGTTGGAGTCAACGAGATTAGACCTCACATGGATACCATGCAATGGAGGACCATTAGCACATAGAATAGAGCGTAAACCATTACCCGATGTAGGACCAGACCTGGTCCTTACATTGTTAGGCTGTTGAGTGCAGTTCTAATGTGTATTAGCATCAATGGAGGCTACTAAATCCGTTTAGAGAGGAATCCGGAGAGGAAGCTCAAAGTTGAAAGCAAGGTTGACCAGATTATCAGCCAGAAGCACAGAAACATGAGGTAGAATTTGATGCAGTACGAAGGAAAATTCAAGCCAATAATAGAAAAGAACAGGAGAAGCGAGAAGAAGAAGTTGTGAATAAAGGGGAGGAAAAAGAAAAAGAAAAAGAAGCAGGGAAAAGGAGAAAACTTGGCAACAGCCAATCTCAATTTTATTCAATCATCGTCTCACTAAATTGTAATGTAAAAACTGTTTAAATAGTGAAAACCTAGTTGGGTTTGGCCCAACCCACTATTACAAACCCAGTACTAATAAAAACATAAATAATAAAGTCTAATGACAATAACATAAATAATAAAGCCCAATAACAATAAAAATAAATCTCGATGTCTCGGTGTTGTCCGCATCAACTCTCTCGGGGTGAGAGAAAACTTGACCCTGTCGAGTGGATAGGTAGAAAGGCTGCAATCAATCGGTCAACCATAAACTTAGGGGCTGGACGAGCGTCCTTCGACGTCGATAAAAACGTGTCAATGGTGGTCGGAATCTAGTATCCCCACCAATGTCCCCTCGATAGGTGGAAGAAGAACTGGGCAAAGGAAAATCCTGCTGACTCCGATAGCGCTCCAATAAGTCTGGGTCAAGTTGCTCTAGTGTCTCTCTAGTAATCCATGTGCAATCAGACTCAGGCCGATCAACTCAACGAACAAGGAATCGCTGAACATCTACATCTTTAGTCAACACCACCTCTTCATCTAAAATAGTATCAATTTTATCTTTGTGTGCTGGGAAATGTGGCATTGGATTAGAAGTAACAAGAGATTTCTGGTCAAGGTCCACATATGGAGGTAGGAAAGGATCGTCGGAGGGAATGAAATGACCTTTATAAGCAACCAAGTCCTCAACATTGGAGGTAGGGTGGTAGCCAAGATGTGGCAGAAGGTCAAGGGTATAAGCATTTGGGCCAACTTGCTTTAAAATTTTAAAAGAACCAGCGCTATGAGCTTGTAATTTAGAGGCGGGTCCACATAGACGCCGCTCTGGTCTAATTCGGATCATGACATAATCCCCAATATTAAAATTTACATGTCTTTTATGTAAATCAGCTCTAAGTTTATATGATGCGTTACTAGCTTCAAGTTGTTTATTGATCTCAATATGCAAATCAAGAAGATGTTGTGCAAATACTTCAGCTGACATAGACACTCTAGCATGTGGGGACATCGGAATGAGATCTAAGGGTTTCCTAAGCTTAAAACCATGAACAATTTCAAATGGACTCATACCTAACGATCGATTCATGGAGCTGTTATAAGCAATTTGGTCTGTAGAAAGAATTAGATCCCAATTCTAAGATTTTCTCGGACCAGACATCTTAATAAGTTACCAAGACTACGGTTAACCACTTCTGTTTAACCGTCAGTCTACGGATGATAGATAGTAGAAAATTTCAGCTTTGTACCCATTTTGTGCCACAACGTTCTCCAAAAGTGACTAGTGGACCTAACATCCATATCTGACACAATGGTTTTGGAGAGACCATACAATTTAACAATCTCATTAAAGTACAATGTGGCTACCTTGGACGCATCTGAAGTTTTGCTACAAGGGATAAAATGGGCCATCTTGGAAAAACGATCAACTACCACAAAAATAGAGTCATGTTTCTTCGGGGTACGTGGAAGTCGTAACACAAAATCCATGCTCACATCTTGCCAAGGGCAATCAGGAACGGGAAGCTTTTGTTTGGCCAACTGACAGGTGTTACAATTGTTAACTATCTTGGCCACATCTTTCTTCAAACTAGGCCAATGAATTGACGTTCAATCTCCTCTATGGTCTTATCTCACCCAAAGTAACCGGCTAAACCTCCTGCATGAATTTCCCAAACGATGAAATCTCGTATCGAAATTCGAGGGATGCACAATTTATTAGCTCGAAAAAGATAACCCTCCTCAAGGCGAAAACCATCTACAGTATCTGACTATCCATTTTGTAAATCAAGAAAGATATCCTTAAAGTCAAGACAAGTTTCGTACTCTTCCTTAAGCCGTTCAAAACCTATGACCTTAACGTGCATGATCGACAGAAGGGAGATACGACGACTTAATGCATCAGCCGCCTGGTTGTCAACACCTTTCTTATGTTTCAAAACAAAATAATAGGCCTGTAAATACTCAACCAAGCGACCATGCCTAGAATTCAATCTCTTCTGGGATGTGAGATAACGGATGGCCTCATGATCTGAATAAAGAACAAATTCTTCGGGTAACAAGTAATGGCTCCAATATCGCAAAGCCTGCACAACTGCGTACAATTCCTTATCATAAGTCGAGTATCGTTGTTTGGCGTCATTCAACTTCTCACTGAAATAAGCAATAGGGTGGCGTTCCTGACTAAGGACTCCCCTGATGCCGACCTCGGAGGCATCACACTCAAATTCAAAAACTTTGGTGAAGTCAGGAAAGCGCATGACAGGAGCTTCCTTCATTCGTTTATTAACTAGTTTAAAAGCCTTAGTCGCGTCATGGGTCCATTGAAACTCCCCCTTCTTCATACACTCCGTAATGGGAGCCATGATTGTGCTAAACCCCTTGATGAAACGACGATAAAAGGATGCTAGGCCATGAAAACTCCGGACATCATGCAAAGTCTTAAGCTCAGGCCAGTCAACAATCGCTTGAATTTTGGTAGGATCGGCAGATATCCCCATGGATGACACAATGAAACCTAAGAAGACGACGCTATCGGTGAACAGCGAACATTTCTTGACATTAGCATACAATTTTGTTGCCCGAAGGGCAGAACAAACTTGCTGGAGATGATCTCGATGTCGTTCCTTCGTTGTACTATAGACGAGAATGTCATCAAAGTAGACGACAAGGAACTTACCCATGAAAGGACAAAGTGCATCATTGCTCGCATAAAAGTCTCAGAGCGTTAGTTAGGCCGAAAGGCATAACTAACCACTCATAAAGACCATATTTTGTTTTAAAAGCAATCTTCCACTCATCACTTGGGCGGATCCTAATCTGGTGATATTCACTCTTCAAATCAATTTCGGAAAATATCGTAGCACCAACCATCATATCCAACATGTCGTCAAGCCTAGGAATGGAAAAGCGATACTTTACCGTGATCCTATTGATGGCACGACTATCCATGCACATCCTCCAAGAGCCATCTTTCTTAGGGGTCAACAGCGCTGGTACAGCACAAGGACTTAAACTCTCACGGATGAATCCTTTGTGAAGGAGTTCATCCACTTGCCTCTTTAGTTCATCGTGTTCAATGGGATTCATCCTATAATGAGGAAAATTTGGAAGCAACGCTCCTGGGACCAAGTCTATGGCATGTTAGATGTCCCGTAAAGGAGGTAGTTCGTCCGGTAAGTCCTCGGGGAACACATCTTAGAACTCTTGAATTATCGTCTGGGCTTCAGGAAGGGCTACGGATGGAGAACTAGATGAGACTTCCAAGACAACCAAGGCAAACACAACCGAGTCACCCACAAGTGTGCGTTCGAACTCTGTAGGGTTAATGATGTGTAATCCCTTTCGTTCCTCACGTTTCTTTGTTTCATGTGAGGCAACAGGTTTCGGTGGAAGAAGGTTAAGGTGAATCTTCTTGCCATTAAACACGAACGAGCATGAATTGGATCGACCATAAATGGTTACATCTAAATCGAACAACAAAGGACGACCAAGAATGACGTGACCGACATCCATGGGAATGACGTCACACCATATATGATCCTTATACTCGAGAAACTGAACAGGCACTAGACAACGTTCTTTTACAGCTATCGATGAAGTATCAACCCAAGAGACACTATATGGTTGAGGGTGAGGCACAGATTGCAACCCCAGACGGGTTACAGTAGTCATCGACACCGCATTAATGCAACTACCACTATCCACAATGACTTTACATCCTTTATTATTGATCTTGATGTAAGTGTGGAAAATGGCATGACGTCGCTAATCGTCATCATTTTTGGGCTGAGTCAAGGTACAACGTACAACACCCAATCTCGAAGTGTCTGGGATAAGGGGCCTTGACTCTAACTCCATCGGAAGGGTTCGAATACAACCTTAGAAGGTGTCCTCGTTATCATCCAAGTCCTCAAACTCCTCAAACTTAGGTTCGTAAACTTGATCCTCCAATACACAATCCTCTCTACACTGACGTTCTTCCAAAACTAGGGCTCGACTCGGACAGTTAGAAGAAATGTGACCGAAACCCTTATAATTAAAACATTGCAAGCGGGATGACGTCCTTGGAATATCTGGACCCTACCTTTATTGTCTCCCACAAGAGGACCCTTAGATAGGGAAGGCCCTAGGATAGACTTTTAGGGTGCAGTAAGCACTGCAGAATTGGATGCTGAAGAAATAGGGGTATGGTTGTCACCACGACTTCTAAACAGAGTCCTAGTAACTAACTCGTAATCTCGGACGAATGCATAAGCATGGTCAAGAGTGGTAACGCCCCGAAGGACAAGCGCACGTTTAAGATCATCTCTGAGGCCTTGCCGAAACCTGCTTAAGGTCATGGCTTCATCCTCAACGACCGACATCTCATTCTATACTCATCAAACTGAGCGATGTACTCAGTCACTGGTCGATTGCCTTGCGTGAGAGCATTCCATTGATCCAACAAATGACCCTTATACGATTGGGGTAGATACTTCTCTTGAAGGCGACGCTTCATTTCTTCCCAACTCCCAACATGAGGAACATGACGACGCTCCAAGAGTTCCTCAACACTTTCCCAAAAGAGCTGAGCAGTGCTGGTTAGCTTCAGACTAGCAAACTGAACTCTTCGGTCTTCGGGGACCCCATACCAAGTGAAGAAATGGTCCATATCTCGAACCCATTGAGTAAATACCAAAGGGTCTAAACAGCTATCAAATGTTGGGGCATCCAGTTTAATGTTTCTAAAGAAACGTTCATCGTGACGAGGAGGAGATTGAGTATCATGACGGTGATGCTCTCGCTTTTGTTCACGAATGTGATGTCCATCCCTACGGTTCTGCCTAATGTGTTGTCGGACACCTTGGGGATGACGATAATGCCTATTACTGGACGCTTCAGAGTTTTTAGCTTCAGTCAAGTGTGGGATTTGTTCAAAGGTAGACATCCTAGCAGCTAAGTCTCTAGTTTCCTCTCGAGCAGCGGTAATCTCAATTTGGATAGTGGCGACTTGCGTTTGTAACTGCTGTTGACTAGCGACAAGTTGTGCTAATTGACGAGTAAGGGCATCAAGTTGAGGTGGGTCTATGGTCAGGGTATGAGAACTAGATGTGATAAGACGACTACTACGCAACTGCATGCAATGCACTACTAGTTAAATGAAATATAAAGAGAGATCAATTGACAACTCGGTTTAAAGTCGAAAATAAAACCTGATTGAATTTATTTTTTTTGGGATTATGCAGATCCAAATATGGTAAGCTAATATCGCTGATCTATGTAAAATAGTAAAGCAAAAGGTCAAATGGGAATCAATAAATTAGTCACGTAAAATAAATGAGAATATAAAACAGTTATGATGTAAGGTAAGTAGGATAAAATGGATGGGGAAGTAACACAATTATGGATATAGTGACGTGAATTTGTAGGTAAAGTTGGAATAATAGTACCACAAAAATTTAATTGACACAATTTATGATGAAATAGTAATGTAAAACTAAAGATAAAAATAGTAACGTCCATGTTGTCCGTCGAAGCAAATGAGTACCAAGAAACAGTAGCTCTTCCATTTGTTTGCTACCAAGAAACAATAGCTCTTCCCTTTGTTTGGTGAAGTAATTGCACCAATCAACGGATGAACGAGAGGTGTACCTACAAAATGTCAGAAAATATTTTTTTTTGTCTTTTTTTTTCAACTAGAACAAATTACACAATATAAAAAAAATGGGGACCCAAATCGAGGCCCAAAGTACGAAAATTTAAATAAACTAAACAATTTTTTTTTTTCATTTTTTTTTTTTTTACTTAACAACTTAACAGACCCAAATTTAAACAAAAACAAATTAACAAATGAGGCCCAAATTGAAAACAAGAACAAATAAAATGAGGTCTTAAATCAAAGCCCAATTGATAAATGGCACTGAACAAAACCAAACCGAGGCCAACTTCACGTCCAGTGGCGGTGGTGATGACTGTGTCGCCCTTCTCTGATCCTCCCTCTTCTTCTTTTTTATTTTTATTTTTTTTGTCCGGACGAGGGTGTGGCAGCGACGGCTTAGGGCGACGGGGGTAATTCCTAGGTTTATGGGTGGGTTTGTGAGATGGGTTTGGAGTGGTGTTCGACGGGCGGTGTGGGATTTCTGGCGAGGCTTGGGTTTATGGGTGGGTTTGTGATGGTGGGATGGTGGTTAATTGTTGAGGCGCCTGTGGTGGACGGGAAATATGGGCCGCGTTAGGTGGTTGTGTTGTTGCGACAATTTGTGGCTGCTGGTACTTGGTAGCTGAAGTTTTAGGAGAAAAAGGGTTTGTTGTGAGCAGTATTTGTGATGCAATCTGACTATGGAAACCAGGTTTAGCTCTGATACAAAATTTGATGCAGTACGAAGAGAATTCAAGCCAATAACAGAAAAGAACAGAAGAAGCGAGAAGAAGAAGCTGTGAATAAAGGGGAGGAAGAAGAAAAAGAAGTAGGGAAAAGGAGAAAACTTGGCAACGGCCAATCTCAATTTTATTCAATCATCGTCTCACTAAATTGTAATGTAAAAACTGTTTAAATAGTGAAAATCTAGTTGGGTTTGGGCCAACCCACTATTACAAACCCAGTACTAATAAAAACATAAATAGTAAAATCTAATAACAATAACATAAATAATAAAGCCCAATAACAATAAAAATAAATCTCGATGTCTCGGTGATGTCCGCATCAGAATTGCATGTATATAATTCATTAATGACCGATCCTTGTCAACTGAAGAAACACAATCACCAAGAAATGGAATTAAAGAAGGTTCACTGGCCATGGCTTTGAAGGACAAATTGGAGTTCAATTGCTCAACATTTCCAACAATTAGCATGTTAGTCATATTCGTTTGGCCCTCAATTACATTAGAAAAATGTTGTTTGTACCAAGTGGCTTGACAAAGCTACTTGACAAAATGACGTGTACGGACGAGATAAATTGTAAGTGGACGGCTGTGATTATTTTGATGTTGAGGGCGCCAAAATGGGGAGATGGAAAGGGAAAAAATTAAACAATCAACTTGTCTGTAACTGAAAACATTTTCTCTCTCCGGCACCTCCCCCAAATCTCAACTCCTCCTCTCCTCGAAACCCATTTCGTCTGTAGCTGAATCTATTTTCTCGACCTCGCACCATTTCCCCCAAATCTCAGCTACGTTTCCTCCCATATTGGAACGGCCCATAATCTATCTTGGCTGAATCTATTTTCTCGACCCCGCACCATTTCCCTCAAATCTCAGCTCCATTTCCTCCCATATTGGAACGACCCATAATAAGCACAAGCACCAGAATACATCTCCAAACGATAAGCTGAAATATGTCCACGAGATTAATAATTTCTAGTAAAAACAGCTCCAAGAAATGTGTTAAGGCTTTTACTTTTACCAATTTAGTTCAAGACTTATCACAAAAGAATTCAAGAAAATGCAAACCCATAAACACATTTACTGAACAGTGAAGACTCATTCTTCTCTTTTACCTAAAAAAATACCCAAAAAAATTATAACGAATGATAGACATTAAAACAAAATCAAATTACAAAAATGTTCTTACACTCAACGGAAATAAAGGAATTGCAGAGTCAGGTAAAGCAACAAATCTTGTTGGAATTCCACAAAGCGGTTTCCTCGATGCCGGAGAAGAGAGATGCTTTGTAGGTTGTCTTGAGCTTCCTGCTTGGTGGTCTCACCTTCCTAAACACTAAGGGGAGCTTGATCTTGGAGTTATGGAGTCGTGTTGTACCCTCCCTCTTGCAAAGCTTTGCCGGTATAGTGGCGGGCTTAATAATTTGAATGTAGTAACGCAGGAGGTACGGTTGGTGTCAGAACCGAGTGGCTGCCGGAGAAGGTTTGTGATTTGTTTGGGATTAAGGGGGATTAAGGGCTTGTGAATTTGGGGAAATGGGGAGAGAGAAACAGGGAAGGGAAATGCCGAAATGGGGAGAGAGAGAAGGATGTTGTTATTTTGATTTTTTTTTTTTTTATTGCTGCCACGTCACTTTGTCAAGTGGCTTTGTCAACCAACTTGGTACAAGTAGCACGACTGATTACATTAATGTTGGTCGAATTGACACGAAAAACAACATAAGATTCAGCAATTCGGTCAACAGGTTGTTCTTCGCGTGGGCGGGAATGGGCCAAGTTCAATTCGGATGATTTACTGTTGATTGGCTCAATTGAGCTATGACCCATGTGTTTTCCTTCATCAATTACAGTTTGGGCAGGTGAATTGAAGAATTTAACCAGCATAGAAGCATCAAAATCGTTCGACCCAAACTGTTCGCAAAGTGCGCGAACTGCAGCCATGCGTTCGTGTCGTTCAGGGCCCAATTGGCCTTGACCCAGGGGTTGGAGAGGTGCACCAGGAGGGGGAGAGTCCGGCCCATGAGGTCCACAACCATGGGTCAAGCTATTGGTGCCGGAATTGCAAAAGTTCAGACCGTGCTGTGAATTCTTTGCGACTGCTGTTTTTTCTGGGTTTAATTCGTCAAGCTATGATGTTGTTTGGGTTAAATTGATGGCAAGAGTAGTGGCATTTGGTTATGGGCTAATGACTGGTGATGGGTTCTGATCAAAAGGGTGACCGGAGATGGTATTTCCAGCAATTTTACCATTTTCAGGCAGCCCACTTTTGGCATTAATTTCGGCCACGGCTGGCGATGTTAGGGGGGATGTTGGGTCGGATTTGAAGAAGGCGGTGAGGGCTTCTTACCTGCACCAATGTTCGGCGGTTTAGGCTACCTTTGGTCACCGGAAATTGGGTCCATAGTTTAGGCGACGGTAACTTTGCAGGGAGTGTTTAGGGTATTCGACAGCACCAAAGACCCCTCCAATTTGATCCTAGTTTTCTTGTATTACATTTTAGTATACAAACCTTGTAAATCAAAACCCATCTTATGAGATTTTTCGTAAGTTTTGCACTTTGATAAATGGTACATATGGGTATCCTTTGCAACACCCGATTCATATAAAATAACAATATACCAACCCGTGTAGGAACACAATTGATGACTTCACCTAAACATCCAAATTCACATACATTTTTTTTTTTTTTTTGATAAAATGAAAAGATCTCTACCAGTATACGCTTGTATATAGTATACTGAAACCAAAGATAATAAATTCATAGTCCAACATATTTATCTTGAGGTTGTAATAGTATCTACATGTCATTTCAAAAGTCACACAGGATCCCTAAAATATAATACAACTGAAGTCCAAAAAATAACTCTACAGGTCGTCATTCATGTCATCGAAATCTGGAATCCTGTAAGAGCTCCACAGCCAGCCATGCCTTCTATGAGGTTCCATGATCACCTACAATGTAAGAACTAAATAAGCTATTGCTCAGTAAGCAAAAATCGTGCATGACACGGGTATGGGTCATAATGGTATCTGACCCCATGCTATTTACTTTAAACCTTATGCTAATGATGTATCATACTCAAATATTCGTCAAAATCAACTAGAAGTAACTTCATTGAAATCATTCAATGGGCCCTTGACCCACCTACTATGCACCGCATATGCACAATATTAATATCAATAATCAATAATCAAATGGCCAATATGACATCAACATCGATGTGTGGACCATCCTCTTGTGACCGCTAGAGGCCCATCCCCTAACTGCCCATATGATCACCCAGAAGTATCCCACCCGGTAGCGCCAATAATCATAATATTACAAAAGCACAGTCGAGTGGTCCAGCCTCCTATGATCACCAAAGACCCATCCACTATCTACCTTTGCAACCAACCAGGAAATATCACTTGCGAAGCCAAAACATATCACATAAGCATGCGCCCACACGCCTCGGTGCCCTAGTAGTGGTCAATAAAATATTTTATGAGGAAAACTCACTTTTACAATCATGTCGTGCATGCTAGATTTTTAACCATGGACGTATGTTGTGCATGAAGGTGAAAATACTCCTGAGTGACATACTTCATCAAAATCGATATCAATATATTCCGAAACCACATATTTCAGTCAAATGGTACATTTTTGGTAGATTTCTTGATAATTTGATGTGATGAGATGATGGTAAAGATTTAAGTTGACGATTATATCATGGTTATGAAGTGATATTTTTTAGTATTATGAGGACGTCTCACTTTTTGATTATTATTATTATTATTATTATTATTATTATTATTATTATTATTATATGTTGTTATATTGTGGACTGTTAAATAATGTAAATTTGATGTTGATAAAAATGTGTAAATGAAAAGGTAGAATTATTTTTGAACTTCTCCACTCACTAAACTATCAACTCATATTTTTTCTTACATGTAGTAATTTGTTCTTTATAGTTGGAGGAACCTGATTATTTCAAAGTGATAGCCACACGGTATATTGAATGATACAATTGATAAAGCACGAAGTAATTATTTTGGGCCCATTGCATTGTATTTTTCATAAGCATTTGATTTTGGCATGTTTAATAGTAATTCATAGTCAGCCTTGGTGGTTGATATAACATTTAGTCAGCATCTATCATCGGCGCAAGTCATGTTTCGCGTCCACTAGGGTGATCCGGGGTGGGTCATGTCAAATCAAGTATCATTGGCTTATTTTAATGTGTTTATAATCCACTTTACTTGCTATAAGATCTCAAAATATTTTATAGAGCTAATTCCTTAACCGTTCATTCATTATCTACCCGATTGACACCCAATTCTCGACCGATTTCGATGATTTGCACCTCACTGTTTATAACGTTATGTAAACCTTATCTTATTGCATTGTGATCATGTTACTTCATGTCTCATGTCCCAAATGTGTCAATCACCTATCTAAGGTTTAAGGCTACCTTGATCAATCGAATGGAGAACTTGCAATTTTGTCGATACTAATTCTGAACTTTTCAATATTCTCATTGCTTAGTAAATCAATCTCCAACATCCATATTAATCTTTTTTTTTCTACCATATCTCAACGTAAAATTCATCACCTAGGTCAAGGAATAAATATCTAACACCATACCGAGGTCTTAAAACCTCAATAATTGAATGCATCATTTTAAGATAAAGCAATTAAGAAAATTGATGCAAATGACATTATAAATAGCATGAAATGCATGAATCATATTGGTCAAATGTGATGTGAAGTTTGAGGTATTACATCCTTTCTTGGATCAAAACATGTCTTTTTATTTTGTTTAATTTTACTTTCATAAAAACCATCATTTTTGTAGTCGAATCCAAATGTTGCAGAATGGAAGAACAATTTTGTATATAATTATGACAAGTTATGTGATCTTTTTACAAAAACATTAGGGCCAATGGGGACAAAGGTGGTAACCCCGAGAAATCTAGAGGAAAAGAGCTCATTTAATTTAAAAAAAAAAATGTGAATGAACTTGATTGATGAAAATGATGAGATGATAGAACAAAATGAAGTTACATCCAATGTTGTTAATGTTGAAACAAATTAGAATGATAGTTTGCCAATCTTGAGTTGATAGTGCATCAAAAAGTGCAAGAATAGACATAAGGTTAGTGGCGACAACAACTCATTGAAAGAGACCACTGGTGCAATAGACAGGACAACACACTAACTGAAGTGTTATTGCAGTGTGAGAATCAATCTTTTTTGAAAGATGATGAATTTTTGGAGCATTTAATTGAGATTGGGTTTGAAGATAATGATGAAATTCTTATAGTTTGCTTCTTGAGAATTCTACAAAGTTGAAGGTATTTTACTCATTTTGATGCACCATCGCAATAGCATGTTAATAAATTTCCTTCATCTCTTAAGAAAATATTTAGTAGAAAGAGTTTAGATGTATCTACATCTTGAAATTAGTTTCACAGTTATATTGCTCAACAGAAAATGATTGACATGCAAGATTTTATTCAAAGCAATAATAATTAGTTAAAAAAGGTTAGTCCATACACAATAGAAAAATGTTAGTCTATACATATTTTCTCCATATTGTTTAACTTTTTATAATGAGTATATATGAAATTTTATTCTTTTAAGAAAAGTTTCAGCTTAATAAAGTATTTAATAGAAAGAGGTTAGATGTACCTACTCATTGAAACTAGTTTCATAATTATATTGGTTTTGCTTCATTACACAATTCAATAGAAAATGATTGACATGCAAGAGTTTATTCATAGCAACAATAATTATTCCAAAAAAGTTTAGTCCGTACACAATAGAAATGATTGGGGAAATTATATGAAGTCATTAAATTGTTTACCTTTTTTACACAAAAGAAAAATGTTAGTCCACACACATTTTCTCCATATTGCTTTTTTTTTTTTTATATACGAGCATATATATAATTTTGTTCTTTTAAGAAAATTTTAGGATAACTAAATAATAAACTTTCAAGCATAAGTTAAATTATTTAAAAAACCGCAATTAACAATCACCTAAAATCAAAGCCTCTTAAATTTTCAAACAATACTTTAAAAAACTTCGTATCTAGTATCCAAAACTCCCAACCCTCCTAGACAAGGGCAAGCCTCGGCTCTCAGCCCATATAGAAAATTAAGAATAAAATGTACAATTTTGGCCCAAATATTTGCTTTATTCCAGCTCTAGTTTAAATCCCAACACAAGCCCAATGCTCAAATATCCAAATTTTGTTAAAAGAGACTACAATTATTAAATATTCTTGTCAAATTATGTATTTTATTTAATACACATTTGACTAAATTTACTTATGATTATTCAGTACATTTTATAATAAACAATTTGAATTTGAATTTAATAATAAGAGACACCGACGGATCCAGTATCCAACAAGCATCCGCGGTCGCCTGTGCTGGATCCCCGACATTAATATTTTTTAGTTGTCAATGTATATTTTTATTTTGATATATTGGAAGGTTTTGAGTTCAACTCTCAACCACAAGAATCTATTATGAAGTTATTTCAGTTCAATTTTTCACAATTTTGAGATTAAAACCAATATAATAAGATGGATTCGAACCTATGTTTTCCTTTGAAATTATGTATAGCTTGATCACTATGACATTTGACGAAGGTTAATACTATGTGTAACAGAAATACATATGTTAAGTTTTAGCAAAATAATAGATATTGTCTCTTCGTTTTAAATTTTTTTAACTAAAATTTGACATTGTAATGACCCGATGGTTAAAACACTGACTTGATGATTTGTTCGCATCAAAGACAGGGTCGAATATGATAACTATGTCTTGAAGAGTGAAAGAATAACGAAAAGGAAAATTAAATAGGCAGTCAAGATTTATTAAAGCCAAAAAATGTATATATTTTAACTTTATAATTAGAGACTGTTTAATTGGGAAAAAAAAATTAGTAAGAGAGATAAGCATTGACACAAATTTTTCTTTACATTCAACGACAAGATCTTCATCATTTTTAAAATTATAAACTAGTCTTTCTTTTTGTTAGACTGAGAATATTATCTAATCAGACCAAGAAAGTAAGCAATTGGACCTATATTTCAAATTTGAAATTCTTACTCGATAAACATTATTATACTGCTAGATAACAACATAATGGGTATCCAAACTTGCCATTTGAACTATGATATAAGTAATTTCAATTCACAATATTGTTTTTATTGCGGCCATTGATGGTCAACGGTCAACAACCGCATGTGCTAGCTCGAGATCCTGAATCCGCCACTGGTAAAAGACCTTATATATTTTGCTAAGCTTATAAGTAATTAATGTTTTTTTTTCTATGTATGTTTCATATATTACTTATTTATACTTATGAGAATAAATTTACTTATTTTGACCATGAAATATATATTATCATCAAAATAAATAACTTACTCTAAATTTGATCTTGTCAACAAAAGAATATTTGTTAAACCTTATATATTTATAAATTAATTTAATTATAAGTATATTCATGAAATTGAGTCGTGGACGTGAATTAAATCCAATTTCTTTGGACCCCCAAAATTCTTAGTTAACTTTTCTTTCTTCGGATAGGATTCCTCCAAAGCTGGCCCTAATAATTTTGATACATTAGACAACTAATTATTATGAGGCCTTTAAACAAAATTTATTTTACAAGCGTAGCAATATTTAAATAAATAATATATTTAAATTTTAATTAAATTTTGCACTTTTAGCTGATAAAATACTCTATCTTGCTTTATACAAAAATAAATAAATAAATAAAATGACGTACACACGAAAGAAAAGAAGGAATAATCAATTTAAGAAAAATGAAAAATTCCAAGAAGTGCCCTCATTAAAGTTTTTAATCTAGCAAAAGGTGCACCAAATAAGTGAGATGATTTTTTTTAGGGTAAATTAGGCCCGCTACTTCATTAAAATAACTAAATTGAATAGTACGTTTATGAAGTAATAAAACATTTAACACCGTAATTAATATGTCTAAAAGCCTAAATGTTATAACTCACCCACTCAACCTCACTTACTCTCCTCTTCTAACCCTCTTCTTCCCAGTTTTCTTGAAGCATTTTCTGCAAAAATAAAGAAAAATATTGAAATTTTACAAACAAGGCAATAGTCGTGGCTACAACAGAGCCAATGTTGGTAAAATATCAATTTTCAATTAAGAGTTCAAGAATGAATTCAGAGCTAGGGTTCATTACATTCCAGTTGAATGGCATCAAAAAATTTCAGCAACCCAATTCTGATCTTTAGTAACGAAAACCATCATCGTGAAAATTCCTCTGACGCCATCCTGGCTGCCGGATTCCCTGACTTATTCTTCAACGCCATTTCCGGATACAAAAGTGTAAGTGTTATGCCCTAAATCCAATCAACGTTGGATATAAGCACTTTAAATATATATAATTGATGCATGTATGGCAATATCTATTATTTAATTGAATTAATATTATAATAAATTAAATAATAGAATCCGTAGATTCAAGTGTTGGTGATTTGTTAATCACAAGGAGTTGTGATTGTGAGATACAAATTACAAATGATCGAATCTTAAATCATCCGTGGTCGAAGTAATAACGAGATACGGATATCGTTATTACAGATAGATTATCGCGTGTGGCATTCTTACTTGTGAAGTAAATAGCTGATCTCACAAGTTAAAGTGTGGTGACACTTGAATGAACACGTGGATGTTTTGTTATAGAACAAAACATTGGAGACCCGCTGGGAGATTCCACATGGATAACTATTTGAGTGTTAGTGGTTAATCTCTAACGTTCGGTAGTGGAATTGGTCCTTTGACTTGAGGTCGTCATAGTACCTTATATGAGGACAGTCATACTTTGATGGTGTTGGATGTTACTCTGCCAAGGGTCGCTAATACAGTATCGTTCGGGTATGTCAAGAATCATATGAAGGTTGTGAATGATCAATAGAGGATTCGTCGCTCTTAGATAGTAAGAGATTATGATCTACATTTTATCCAGTTAAGTTAATAATGAAATCGTTGGTCAATGTGAACTCATAAGTTGAAAAAGAATTTTCGACTTACATTGACTTAACACTGTGATAAAAGATATGATCGATAATTGAGATTGACACGTATTCATATCTCATTATTGATTGGATCATATTGACGAAAGGATTATAATTTCACGGTAAACGAACAAGTTTGGTTTGTCACATCACGTGACATTTCTCATCACATGTATTTCCCTGACACATTGCTAGATGTCAATTTGGGAAAACAAATGTGAATTAGTAATAAATTAAAATGGGTGTTTTAATTTATCTATTTTGATTAGATCAAAATAATAATTCACGTCGTTAGGAATCGTGATTGGGAACCTAATGGGTCATACACAAAAGAGAACCAGAAGAATGAAATTTACCAATTAATTAATTGACAAGTGTTAGACAATTAATTAATTGAGTTGATTATTAATCGGCCCGAATTAATTAATTAGATTAATTAATTCATGGACCGTATTTAATTAATTTGATTAATTAAATATTGGAACGGGTTAAGTTTAGAGATGGGCCAGCCCACTTGGGCTTATATTAATAGGCTGCTAGGGTTTGTAAATTGTAGATAATATTCATTATTCTTGTTAGCACAAGAAAAGAAAACTCTAACCGTCATTCTTATTCTCTGTGTGGATCACCATTGGAGGCTGGATAATTGGACAGTTTGGATTGCAGATCGTGATCATTGGAGTTCGAGAATCAGCAAAAGAGTTTGTAGAATTCATCAAATGTATTATTCTCAACACAGTTTCTATCTAAACACAAAACAGATCCGTGATGAGAATTGAAAAATTATTAATTTTCAACTGTGCATGTAAATTCCCAACAGAAAGTGTGTTATCCGATGTTATGTTGCGCATTCCACTGTCGTCCATGCTGAGAATGTAGATTTTACCTCTTTGGTATTTTAAGGTCTAAACATCGTCGTCATCGTTCACAACGGCATTTTGCTGTTCAATGACGAGAGATTTGTTTTGGAATCCAAAGCTTCTGATCTTCGTAACCGAAGAGAAACTAGTTTCCAAAATCGAAAAAATCTTATAGCTCAATTTGTCTCTATTAATACTGGACTCTTTTATTTTTCCTATAAGATTGTTATTGTTAATGCTATCCACACACGCCATTTCTCAAGAAATCTGTATTCAAACTATCATCAATTCATGTTTGCAAATCTCTCTATGTTTGTGGGTTGCATATACAATAAAGCGGATTTTTGTATTTTGAGTTTTTGTTGATATAAGTAAGTTATAACTTAGGGCGTGTTTGATAAGCGTTATTTTCTAGGCAACTAGGAAAATATTTTCCACTTTCCACTTTTTTGGCTGTTTGATAGGCGAAATTTTCCACGGAAAATATTTTCCGGGTTTAGCCCACACGTGTGCATTTTCCGGTTTTTTGATGAAAACGTTTTCCCGCCTTTTTGGTGAGAAAAAATTTTCCAGGCTGGCTGAAAACCTTTTTTTTTTTTTTTATTGCAATGGAAATAAATTTCATAGCCAATGGTAAATTTTTTTTTTTACTTTAATGGACAATTTTTATGTAAAACAAAGTCAAACGAATACTAAACTTTGATAAAAAAATGATTTTTTAGGAAACAATTTTTTTTCCCTTTTTTTTTTTAACTTTTTGGCAATGGAAACAAATTTTATAACTAATTGTGGAAAAAAAATCACTTTAATGGATAATTTCCATGTAAAACGAAGCCAAACGAATAGAAAATTTAAAAATTTTTCGGGTGGAAAATTATGCCAATCAAATACACTTGAAATCATTTTCCATGCAAAATATTTTCTAAGCAAATTTTTTCCCTGTAAAATATTTTTTTCCACGTATTTTCCACCCTTGCAATCAAACGCACCCCTATTGAATGATCTAAGAAGAAAATTCTGTGAATTATATTCATTCTGCTGGAGCAAGGTACTATAGTTTATGTTTTCTTGTGCTCTTTTGATTGTACGTTGTTTGGAGAAAGGAAGATAGAAAGTTTCCAATGACATTAAGACATTATTTTTTTTGAATTTAGCTCTTGAATTTTTCCATCCCTTTTACTGGATTTTATTCATGTTTAGGTACCATGTTCGAAATATTCATTTCCATCTTAACTAAATCATAAATCATAACATTGGCGTGAAAAAGCTTGCAGATACAATAATTTCGATTTTTTTTTTAATTATAATCACAGCTAGTCAAAGTAAAGTGATCCACAAAATTGTCAACAAACAACAACAATTCATTTAATTGCTGTTTTTTTTTTTTTTGCTTGTGAAAATGTGTTCAATTGGAGCTATTTTGGTGTGGTGAATACTTGACTTGACCATTTTATCAAGTCGGTAGATTATGCATCACTTTTTAATAATTAAAAAAAGCGACACTTTTTTTAGTGTTTTATTACTTTTTTAGAATGTTTATCACTTTTTTGAGTATATCACTTTTTTTTTTCGAATTTCTATCAATTTTTTAGTGCTTATTACTTTTTTTGAATTTCTGTCACTTATTCGAGTGTTTGTCACTTTTTTTGAATTTCTGTCACATTTTTAATGCTTATCACTATTTTTTATATTTTCTCTAACTGTTTTTTATTGTTTGTTTCTTTTTTTAAATTTCTATTATTTTTTTAAGTGACAAACATCACTCAGTGACCGGTGGATAGATTGTGTTCATTGGAGCTATTTTTGTTTGGTTAATGCTTAACTTGACCATTTTCTTAAGTGGATAGACCGTGTCACTTTTTAATATGGCACTCTCAGTTTTGAGTGTTTTGTCATTTTTTAAAATTTTGTTCATTTTTTGAAAATTTTGTCATTTTTTTAGGTTTTTGTCACTTTTTTTTTGTGTTTTTCAATTTTTTTTATTTTTTGTTGCTTTTTTTTGCACTTAGAGTGTGTTTGAACCACATTATTTTGGAAAAATGTATTTTAGAATAGTAGACTGATGAAGAATGTGTTGTTGAAAAGGAATAAAAAGTTATTGATGTGATGGAAAATATTATTTTATTGAAAAATGTGTGGTTGAAAATGAGTAGAAAAATGAGAATAAAAATTTTAATGTGAATCAAACAGGGGCTTAATTTTAAAAAGTGACATTGTATATCACTTTTTAATAAAAAAGGGACACTTAATTTTACAAAGTATTTTTTACTTCCAAAATATTTTTCATACGATTTTTTAAGTTGCCCGTTCTGTTTTCACTCTTCAGGTCCGGTCCAATTCCCAGCCCATTTAGATTTTTAGGCATAAAAAAATTATTTATTTTTATCTGAAACCATGTTCCTCAAGTCAATTTAATTTGTTTGGTTATGAATTATATTTGCGTTCTGATACTTCACAACTTGTTTTCTATTTTCCGTACAATTAATGTTATAAAACTAAAGGGGGAAGTATTTGTTTTCCATTTTCCGCCTCATGTTCTTAATTGCTACTAGATACTGTTTTTTCTAAGTCCTCTCACCTTTTTTAAGTTCGGTAACTTTTTATAGTGTTTGTCACTATTTTCTATTACTTTTTTGATTTTTTGGTCACTTTTTTTACTAACAAAATCATTTTTTTATAAAAGTGAGATTGTGTCATACTGTCACTTACTTAATTTTATGCATTACCATCTAGAGATGTAAAAGTTACTCGTCAATTTTATAAAAGTGACGTGTCACTTTTTAAAATTTTGTCACTTCTTTTAGGTTTTTGTCACCTTTTAAGTTTTTGTTACTTTTCAAGAAAATAAAAAAAATGAAATAATATGTTATATGTTCCTAACATAATCAGCATGTGGATTGACTTGGACGTGCTGATTATTTTAAGAACATGATTACTAGTGTTGCACAAATGGATTGTGCTATTTTGGTATTTGTCACTTTTTTTTGAGTTTGTGTCACTTTTTGAGAGTGTCACTTTTTTTTTTTTTTGTCACTTTTTTTTGAGTTCGTGTCACTTTTTTAAAAATTTTGAAAAAGTAAAAAAGTGACAATTTTTATAAAAAAAAGTGACAATTTTTTTTTTTACTTTACACAGTATTTTTTTACTTCCTAAAAACATATCATATGATTTTTCAAAACATCCATAATTTTAAGGGTACTTTTGTAAGTACCTCATTTTTTTACGTGGCTCCTAAAATATTGAGGCCCTAAGTCTTTGCCTATTTAGCTTTGAGCTTGGATCTATTTAGCCTTGGGCCAAGATCGACATTAGATTCTTATTCTCTATATAATGTGGTGATATAAAAGATTGATATTCACACAAAATATTATTTTGAATCAATAACGTATGGTGATGTATTATTGATTGCGTGTTTTGACCAAAGCTTTCAATTGACTAGAAAGACTGATAATCAAAATCTTTAAAATTGTTCCGATTATGATTCGATCAATTTATATTTTTTTAAGGTAATCATCAATTTTTTATTTGGTAGACAAGATATAAAGATTTAGTGAGACTTTTTAGGATGTGACGTTTAAACTAGAGAAAAAAAAGTTTGAAAAGAATAGGAATTAAACAAGGAAATAATCATTTTCAACCGCACATTCACACAATAAAATATTCAACACGTAAAAATAAAATTTTTCCTACTTTTTAACTACATATTCTTTTAAAAATTACTATTTAAAATATTATTTTTCTCAAATAATAATAGTTAAACAGGGACTAAATGTTGTACGCTCTTTATTATGAAGTACGAGTTAAACCTTCTGAACTCAATCTCTCGTGACATAAGTTCATGGGGAATTTTTAAAATTTTAGCCCATCCTACCCTTAATTTATACAGCTGAAAATATTTGTTGCCAAGATATGAATAGAAAAATTGGAGACAGAAAAAAGGCAGGGAATAATGCAAACAAGACATCGAATTCGCAGTGGCCTTCCATCAAACCCAAGTATAATCTTCAAATCACTCGCCTCAAAGACAACGATCTTTTTACTGTATGGTACCTTTTCTTGAATTCTTCATTTTTTTAATATGTATATTTTTATTAATTTACTTTTTTTGGTGTTTGGGCTATAGGTTATTGATGATTGACCCAATCAATCTTTCTGTTGATGGGTTGGATTCGATTTGGTATTTGAACCAAATGTTATTTAATTTAGGAACTTAAGCTGTCCTCATCATTTTTTTCGTCTATTGAGTTTCAATTATTTGTCAAGAATCATTCTCTTTGAAATTTTATTGCATTAAATTTATTATTTTAACTGACCATTTTGTGGATACAGTTGGAAAGGATTTTTGAAGGTAATAAAAATACGAGAGACCGAACTTGTTTATGCAATTCTGAAGATGATTAATTTGCACAAGATTTCCAATTTGTAACTACTGCATTAGGGTGATTTTGTGGGAGGGGTTTCAGTGTGGTTGGGATAATTATCTTTTGTTGTCTCCCATTATCATGCTTGAAATGTTTTTAGTTAAAGGTGAACATGTTTAAGTTTTGTTCTTAGGTGGTCATGTTTTTCGTCGTTGTAAACAGGCTTCTTTCATAAGGGTGACATGATTTTGCTTGAGCAAGTCAGGAGGCCTAGATTAGAACTAAGTTAGCCTTAGGGATGGCAACGGTTCGGTTCGGTTTGGTTCGGGGTCGGTTCGGCCAAAACCATGACTGCACCACCAAATTTTTGGTCATACCATAACCGCACCATAACCACGTAAGTCGGTTCGGTTCGGTTAATAACCACGAAAATAAATTATTTTTTTAGAAGTCCAAACTCCAAACGTTACAGTGAAAAAAAAAAAATTATGAAGAAAAGTCAATAAAATAAAAAAACATTACTAAGCCAATTTAGCAAACAATATCTCAAATGAAAATGCAAACAATATCCCAACTTCCAAATGCAAAATTCGAATTTAACAAACAACATTATCAACATAGGTCAAGACTTTTACTAGCATAGGTCAATCTTCATTCTTCCCCACAACTCTTACTAGCATGGTCAAGAGTCAATGTTCAAAGTTGATTCCAATATAATAAATAAGAAATGTAATTAGGGTAATAATATAACCATACTACCTAATCAAGAATGATATTAATTGAAGATTTAAACAAAAAAAGTACATCTTCATTAATGTCCTCCTCACTAAACCTTGCACGAGCTCCGGAGTATCAAAACCGGCCATATGAGAATGCTTTCCAACAGTAGTAGACGACTCTGATTGCGAAGATAATGAAGAGTGAGATGTATTTTCTGTCGAATGACTTGGTCTTTTGTACTCTTTGAGCAACTTATGACAAAATGCTTTAAGTTTTTCAAAATCTCCAAAATCTAATAGAAAAAAAATGTTAGGTAATTAGGTTTTACCTCCGGTGAGAACACAATGGGTAAGGAAAATGATTTTTCGGTGGTTTGGAGGCAAAAATCTGTTAGCACCGATTTTGGATTTGCACAGAGACGCGATGGAATCATGAATCGGCAGTTGGTAGCTTTGAAATGAGGATTTCCAATTTTCAGTTTTAGCGTGGTGGATGATTTGATAAATGGGTTAGGGTATGAATGAATTGTGTTGGAATTGTGGGTAATGGGCTCAATTTTTTAATTGGGTTTGTCCAAAAAAAAAAAAAATTGTCCAATTAAATTTATTTTTTTTAGTGGGTAATTGGTTCAGGGCGGGCACCGTTGTTAAATACCTTACCCATCCCACCACGAATCGGGTTATTAAAATCAAAATCATAACCACCACATTGCACCATCTGTTCGGTTTTTTTTGCCCCATTCGGTTCTGTTAACCATTGTTTTCAGTTTTTACAGTTTGAATTGTCATCCCTAGTTAGCCTGTAGTAGTTGCGAAGAAGGATCCATAAAGTTGGCCCTGAATTTATTAGGAATAAGGCTTAGTTTTTTGTTCGTTGTTGTTATTGTGGTCCATAAACGTTGAACTTGAGTAATAAAAGCTCTTTTAAACTAGTTGGATTGAGATTCTTTTTTTCTTTTTCCATGAATTTTGTTGTATGTACTCAGATACCAAACTTCTTAACGCTTGCTAAGTCGAAGGCATTCATTAAAGTTGTAGAAGAAATTGGTTTTCTTCACCAAGGAAGTCTTGGTCCAACCAAACGAGAAGCTTATAGAGACAATGATAGAATAGCTTTACAAGATCCTGTTCTCGCGGACGCAATATGGAACTCCGGGCTCAAAAACTTATTTTCTGATATTAAGATTCAAGGCAAAATTGCAGTTAAGTTGTACCCAAATATAAGATGTTATAGGTCATTGGCATTATATTTTTATATGTACATTGCGAGGAAGTACATGGTTAACTATTGTTATAACAATGTACTTTTTTGTGAGGAAAAATGATGATTCTTGGTATTTTCTATGTAGCGGTGTTGATTTCCTTAAATTAACATGTACGATTTTGTTTTTTACGAGGTACACTGCTGGTCAGCTATTCAGATTGCACATTGGTGAAAGTGTTGATCTTGGAGAGGGGAGGCGTACACACTGATAGGAATGTAAAATGCATATTTTCCCTCCTTATTTTATGCGCTCGTATGTTTATTTTGTGCCAAAATGTACTTATTACGTTCATATTTTGATTTAAGTGGCAATTCTATGGATATGGCGTAATTTGGAAGAAATATGTGAAAATGGACCAAAGTGAAAGAAAATAAAAGTTCAAGGACTAGTGTGCAAATATACAAAAGTTTTGTCGAACGAAATGATGAAGATTTGAGAGTTAATTGGTTGAAATAAGACGTCAAAGGGATGAAATATCGTCAAAATATGATCACACATCAATTTCCAATCGAAACATTATGCACCGATTTTCAGTCTCATATTGAGACCCATTTTTACATGGAAAAAGATCGAATTGGAAGATAATATCTGAATCAAAGTTGTAGCCCTTTAAGTTATATTTCCAACGCATCTTGAATCACCTCAATCGGATATCGGAAGAGAAAAATATGACCAAAATACTAAAAGCCGTCCGGTAGAAAATTGGCAAAACTATGCGGTCGCATGAACACCTGCAGCGAACTCCAGGGCCAGTTTCAAGTCTTCTATGTGACCGCAACTCTTCCTTCTATACGGTCGCATAGGTGTTTTCCGGGACGCGAATTTAAGTCAGCTACCTATGGAAATAACTATAAATACATATTTTAAAACCCTAGAAAAACTAGAACGTTCAGAACGCCTCCAAACTCCATTTTTTATTATTTCTCTCTTAGAGTCATGAATTGTAACTAAACTTTTACACTTGGTCGAAGGAAACGGAAGTCTCAGAACCACATATTGTGAGATCTAAATAGTTTTTCTTATTATTTGATTTATATTTTGTGTATTGAATGTTCTTCTACATTTATTTCTATGATTTGTTGTGTTCAATTGCCAGAGGGTCCGCTAGTTCATTGATTGTAACAATCTAACGCTAAGTTAAATATCAAATCCGTAATTGTTTGATCTCTTTAACTTGTGAGCACTAACATTTGATGATTTTCTGCAATAGAGGTTATTGAATATTATGAAGAATGTTTAAATAGATTGAATGCAACCGCTGGTATTTGTGTTATCTAATTCATCGATTTCTCTATTGTGTAAAGTTGTTATTAAATTGAATCTTGAGCGCTGATATGTGGATATTTAATAATTAGGGTTAATTAGAACGCTGGTTTCTAACTAACTAAAATTAAGGAGAAATAGGAATCAATTCCAACGATGAATATTCAAAATATGAATTGAATTATCATTGCATCTATGATCAATCGTGGATTTTGGACGATGGATGTGGACTTAGACAAATGTTAGTCTTTTGATTATTTTCGTTAATTTAATTTTCATTATTATTGATTACGTTATTTACAATTGTTTCCATACAAAAACCCCATCAATCATTGTACGAAGTATAAAATATTGAATTACATACTCTTCGTGGGATCGACCCTTACTTCTACTACTATATTAGTTTTAGAGGTTAAAATATTACTTTTGGGTGCCTACGACAGCACACATCACACACTATACTTTGTTAGTCTACCTTAGTGGTACTCATGGTGGAACTAATTACGAGTCTAAGAATGATACTGACTCCCTGGATTCTTTATCTGATACTCTGGTTGGAGGAGAGACTGTTTTCCACGACCCAAGAAATGCTCTGGTGGCTGAGGCCTATCCTTACTCTTGATGCTACATGCCAATCTTATTATGGCTAATTGACCTAATTTGCCGGTGTTAACCTTGTCACAGTTCATATTGATACATGCTTGCACTTTGCTTTCTCGTTTTAACTTCACGCCAAAAATCTATCTATTCAACCAGTGAAATTTTTGAGTTCTTAAAACACACGGTGCTCATTTTTTATGGTAAACAGATTGTTAAATGTAAATGTGAGTTCTCATGGTTGCTAAATCCTAGTTTAGTAAGTTAAATTGGTCTCTGTTGAATTGCAATGCCTCTGTCCACTTAGTATTTCTTTGTTTTATCTATATTTTCCCCTCTTTCTCAAACCAGCTTGTGATTTACCTCTTAAATGATTATACTTTTTGTTGATATTTTTTATTGCATTTAATTGATAACCAACGTTCATCTGATTGTGAGTATTACTTATTCGAATTTTCTAAATTCTCTAGGTATCTCCTACTGAAAGGATGGCTCTATTTCACATTCATGGTGATAAGTGTATGCTGCATGAAGCCCGAACCGTCAGTAAAGGTGTTAAGTATGTCTTACGATCTGATGTAGTATTTGCATGACGTCAAGCTTCGGTTAATCATTCACGTTGTGTAAGTATCTTGTATATCCTAAATAAATATTATGCATTAATGAGAATACATTCATTCCGTATGAAACATGTATATCCTGTAAGTGTTATATAACACCCCAAAATCTAGATATCTGATTTGGAAGTATTATCATTTAATAATCTTTTAAAATCATAAATGCAGAAGCGATTACAATTTTTCTTTGACATAATAAATATCAATGACTTATTATTTTAAAATAATTTGTGGTCAACAAAATATAGAACAATTAAATCAAATTTTAACTTTAATTACTAAAATGAACTCAACATTTAAATATAATAGTACTGAGTCCATGTCATCACAAGTCTTCACCTCGCATCATCTTGCCTTCATCATCTAAAAATGGAGAGGAATATCTTGGGATGAGCTAACGCTCATTAATGACTTACTTTAAAATAAAAGGCATTTCTCAATATGTATCTCCTCTTTCATTTCTTTAAAAACTTAACATTGACGTCGTGAGCTCACTTAGTGTATAACCTAACCAATCAGAATGCAGTGGGCAATTATTATTTGGAACCTGATCGAGTCCTACCGGTAGTACCGTAAAGCAGTTAACATTAACATTATTATTGAACGGTGAACATTGGTCGGGTGCGCCGGTCCCCCATGCCTCATTCCCCACTCACACATTTCATTGCATAGATATACACCTCGATAAAACATTCGGGATACTTATCTTTAAAAACATATCTTGACTCATTGACATTTGGAAACTTTTTATTTTTTGAAACTTCATGTATGCTTATAAATGCATTGGCATGTATGAATATGTCATGACTAACACTTAAGTAACACGTTTATACATAAAAAAGTAACGATCAAATATCATGTTTATATAATTACAACTTAAGTAACACGTTTATATATTTAACCATATAACGTACACATGAAAATAAGGAGAGGTTTACTTACCTGAAGTTCCTAGAAATTTATTTTTCTTGAATGGCAAGTGGAGATGTTCCTAGCCACCTACGAAGTCAACGTGCCAAAATCCTATTTCGTTACCATTTATTTAGTAACTCTGACAGATGTAAAATTTAAATGTAACCAGAAACATCGCTCTATTAAATTAACTAATTTATTATTATTGTTGTAAAAAAAATACCTGTGTAAATAGGATTGTTAATGTTCCTATAAATGTTAAAGTTAAAACCACTCATCATTTAAATAAGTACTAGTTTGTTCAAAAATTAAATGCATAGACACATATATATACAAAACATACATGCAGTTCATATATTTGCATTACACCCATGCATCCCTACAAAAGCACAATATATTTGTATTAAATAAGTACAGACACATACACGGGCGAATCCAGGAATTGGACCCAGTACGGGCGGAGACCGTTGACCGATAACCGTAGACAATGAACGATCGTAATAACCGAAAATATAATTCGATGCACAACTAGAGAATGAAGAACTAAGTATGGACTTTCGTTTCGGTTGAAAAAATTGCTCCATAATCTGCAAAATGTCCCAATGTATTTTTCAATTCAAAATTGATTAAAAACAGTGTACACATGGACATGGTTAATGGTTTAATTGAGCCAAACATCTTCACGTCGAAGACTCTTCACTTATGACTTATCCCTAAATCCTAATTTCCTAAAACCCTAAATTCCCAAATCACAATACACAAACACAATTCAAAATTATAATTCATAACTCATAGTTAATATAAATTCGCATTTCTCATAATTCACAAATTAACAAAAACTGAAAAAAAAGGAATACAAAAACAGAAATATACAGTCCAGGGGCTGCACCCATCCATAAATTCTCATTTATCATAATTCATTAACAGAAAATAGCAAATAGGAAATTGGCAAATTCAAATGCATTCACGATTTGTATATGGTGCAATATCTTCAAAATACTGTAAATTGAGTCAAAATTTAAAACTTTATTTGTTATGGATTGAAAAGATAAGGGAAATGTTTGTATATTTACAGTGGTGCAACCAAGAATTATCTTGAAGAAAATTATAAGCATAATAAGTTACTTCATAAATAATTACGAGCAGAAGCCGCATAACCACTCATACATAAATAGGAGTTTTAGATACTTTCTTTTTATAATTTTGACACTGAAACATTCTTTGCATCACACGTTCTAATTAAGAGTATTTCTAAGACTCACAGGCGTGGACAAGGCGGAAGTTCTGCTGCTCCAGCCTCCTCTCACCACAGGTCCACAGCCCAGCCTCCACAATCCACTCCAGCCCAAAAACTCATAGTCACAGTTCAACTTTCCAGCCACCACACCAGCCGACAGCCTCCACCGTCCAACTCAGTCCTCAAAATAATTTCGCCCAAGTTAATTTCGCCAACAATCGCTATGTCGCCCACTGCCCAGAAGAAATGAGAAATGAATTGGAAATTGGATTGGAGTCATTGGACCGATTCCTTTCATTTAGTTTTGTTAAATGGATAGCAAAACCGGCCATGGATTTGGCTAAAAAAGTGGGCCTTTTATTTAAAATGAGGCCTGAAAATTTTGAAAGCTCTAGCCTAGCAACACCTCCTCCTTCTGTTCTTCATCTTCTTCTGGGCTCCCAGCCCCTGCCCCAGCGGTTGTCTGAAGTTTCCGACGAACCCAGCACGAGCGGCCGCGGGGGCTGGCCATGTGCTGGGTCCGCCCCTACACATACATACAGTCATATACATATACTGGCACATGTAATGTGCAAACACTCATCTATACATATACATACAACACACACATACACACACGCAGTCAATGGAACCCTCATTTCATATATTAAATGAAATAAAAACATCATTTTAATACTAATCAATTAAAATGTCATGATTGCTTTTGAATTTAAAATTAAACAATTGAGTAAAATAATAATTAAAATCTCATACCTTACCACCATTCTCATTTTCCAGAATGCAAAATACCAATTCATTCATGAATATAATGGAGCCGATTTTAATATGTAAGACGGTGAAGAAAAGTAGGTAAAGCCTTATTTTCTAACTTAATGACAATTAATTGGCATAATTTAAGGAAATAAATTTTAAGACTCCTTATTTATCTTATTAACTTATTTAAATCATTTAATTATTTTATTGATTAAAAACCCATTTTGTTGTTCAAATGTTATTTTTATATTAAATTATAAAAAAATGCACTAATTGAAAAGAGGAAGTACATCTAAGTTAAACACAAAAACAAGACGAGTTAAAATCACATAATAAAACCAATGTATTATATAATTTAATCATATTAAAGTTAAGTTAATAGGCACATCGATTGTTTAGGGAGTTCATAGAACATTTCATTGTAAAATCAATATAATTAGTCCTGATGAAGAGGTTATATTAATTAAGAAATAAATTAAACATTAATAATAATGTAGATAGACATGATAAATATAAAAGGAAGGTTTCCATAATTGATAAAATGAAAGTTTCCACAATGATTCTTTTAATTATGGTAGTTGTCCCAAAACTATGACGGATGTGAAACTTGGCCCTTAAACTTTCACCGACGTGCAATATGATCCCTAAATTATAGTTGATGTGTAAATTTGTCCCGACCTTAGTCTCTATATAAATTGGTCCTTAAACTATGGTTATCGCACAACTTGGTCCCTATATTTAGGTTAATGACAAGTAGAGAATTTTAGGTTATTACAATCTACCCATCTTGAAAAAAAAAATTCGTCCTCGAAAATTACCTTAGTTGTCCTCGTCAAATAGTTGGGGATATTTGGTTTGCATTTCATCCTCGCGTTCCCAAGTTGCTTCTTCGATTGAATGATGTTGCCATAATACCTTGACCAGTGATATTTCCTTGTTGCGAAGTTTTTGTACTTTTTGGGCTATAATGTAAAGCAGGACTTCTTCGTAGCTCAAATTCCGCTGGATCATCAATGGTTCATGCTTTACTACTAGGGCTGTAAATGGATCGGATTTGCCTATATCCGATTTGATCCGATTCGATAATCCAACGGATATTTGATTTTTAAATCCATATCCGATTTGCTATGTTATCGGATATCCGATCCGAAATTAATAAAAATTAGGAAAAAAAATAATGTTCTTTAAAAAATTTGAACTAACTTGAGGCCCACTTGTTTTTACTAGCAAGCCCAATAGTGACTTCTACCATTATGATGTTTCTTTTTAAAGGAGAGATCATCTTCTAGTTTTCTATTGACATTCAATGTGGGATAATATAAAATTGAATTTCAATTCTAAATATAAATATTTTATTTCATTATTTCCATTAACAAATCAAATTATTTGTTACATATTAATTATTAGTTTTTGAAATTGTAAAATAAATTACAATAATAAATTTAATTAAGAAAAATATAGATATTTATTTACTTTAAATTAGTAAACTAAAATTAAAAAAATCTATTGTTTTTATAATATTTTACATTTATGTGTATAGTTATTTATTCAATTTAACAACCACTTCGATACCGATTCGAACCCGATTCGAATTTTTGACCATTGATCCTCTTCCTTTTTCGAGTCGATGCTCGGGTCGATTTTTAAAACATTGGTTGAAATCAACTTTTTTTTCTTCAAATTTTCCAATTCTTAAACAAGTTTAATAATTATAAAATTTTCAACTTTTTTATGTTTTGAATTTGATTACTTTTTTATTCTAAATTTATTTATTTTAGTGACAAATAATATGCTATAAAAAAATTTTACCAACTCAATTATTTATAACAAATCGAATCGGATTGTTATCAAATCGGGTTGACCTATATCTATATTTGATCTATTTAGTTAACGGATTATAGGATTCGGATCTTGATCGGGTTATCGAACTGAGACCCTAAATCCATCTCCCGTTAATTTCGTCGGATTCGGATCAAAATCCAATCCATTGACAACCCTATTTACTACATTACTCGGGTCTGGGATGTATTTCTTAAGTGTAGATACATGGAAGACATCATGCACCGCAGAAAGCTCCGGTGGTAAAGCTAGTTGATATGCCACTTTCCAACTCGTTTGAGTATCTCGAAGGGTCCAATGTACCTTGGTCGAAGTTTCCTTTTTTTACCGAAACATAGGATACTTTCATTGGAGTGACTTTTAAAAATACGTGATCCCCAACTGCAAATTCTAGGTCTTTTCGTCTTTTGTCTGCATGGCTTTTCTGTCTGTCTTAGGCAGACTTAATACTAGCTCGGATCTTTTCAATGGCCCGAACTGTTTGTTCTACAATTTCAGGTCCTAATATCTTACGCTCACCAACTTCATCCCAATGAACGGGTGATTTGCACTTTCTTCCATATAGAGCTTTATAAGGTGCCATACTAATAGAAGCATGGTAGCTATTGTTGTAAGCGAATTCAATTAAAGGTAAATGTTTATCCCAATGCCCTCCAAATTCTAAGACATAAATTCGGAGCATGTCTTCTAGAGTTTGAATAGTTCGCTCCGACTGTCCATCCGTTTGGGGGTGAAAAGTTGTACTAAACTTTAGCTTAGTTCCCATCGTCCGATGTAGACTTTTCCAAAAATTGGATGTAAACCTTGGGTCTCTGTTTGATACAATCGAGATTGGAACACCATGCAGTCTCATCACTTCGTTAACATATAATTGTGCTAATTGATCCATAGAAAAGGTCGTCCAGACTCAATCTATCGACTATTACCCAAATTGCCTCATGACCCTTCACCGACTTTGGAAAACCAAGCACAAAATCCATTGTTATATGTTCCCATTTCCATTCCGGACCTTCCAATGGTTGTAGTAACCTTAACGGTCATTGATGTTCGGCTTTCACTTGTTGACATATTATCCACAATTCAACGAACTCAACTATGTCTGTTTTTTCATATTTCTCCATCAAAATACGACTTTTAAGTCACGATACATCTTTGTACCTCCTGGATGTACTTAATAAGGAGTGGTGTGCTTATTCTAGAATCTCAATTTTCAATTCCTCGAAATCTGGTACACATAAACGTCTTTGATAATACAACATTTATCCTCGGTTATGGTAAATCCCTTCCGTTTCTCAATATCAATTTCAGCTTTAATAAATTCGAATGACTGATCACCCTTCTGGTGGTCCTTAATTCTATCACGGAGTGTCGGTCGAATCAAGAGTGCTGTCATTTGAGCTGCAGTTTTCGATGGAGTTGTGACTACTTCGAGACTTAATCTCTCAAATTCCTTATATAGAGGTTCCTGCACTGTTAATATTGCTAATTACCCTTGGTTTTCCTACTCAAAGCGTCTGCCACTACGTTCGTCTTGCCTAGATGGTAAAGGATTTCACAATCATAATCTTTTATCAATTCAAGCCAGCTCATCTGCCTCATGTTCAACTCCTTTTGAGTGAAATGTATTTGAGACTTTTATGATTTGTATAAATGTCGCATTTACCCCCATATAGGTAATGTCTCCAAATTTTCAAAGCGTGTACAACTGCTACCAGTTCTAAGTCATGTGTGGGGTAGTTTTGTTCATAAGGTTTCAATTGTCTGGATGCATAGGTGACTACCTTGCCTTGTTGCATCAAAACACAACCTAAGCCTTGCTTGGATGCATCACTGTATATTACGAAACCTTCTGATCCTTGGGGTATAGTAAACACTGGTACATTAACTAGCATCTTCTTCAATTCTTCGAAACTACGTTCGCATTTCTCAGTCCATTTGAATTTCGCACCCTTACGCGTCAAATGAGTCAAAGGTCCCAAAATTTTAGAAAATCCTTCTATAAATCTTTTTTAGTATCCTACTAAACCCTGAAAGCTGCACACTTCTCCTACATTGGTTGGTCTCTACCAATTTAACACTGCTTCTACTTTACTTGGGTCCACTTCAATTCCTTGAGCTATGACCAAGTGTCCAAGAAACACAACTCGTTAAAACTAGAAATTTCTTTAGTTGTCACAAACTTACACTTTCCATTATAGGAGGGAACTTTCTAGAATTAACAACATATTCATTATTATGCATAATTCAATAAAATAACAATTCTCCAATCAATCTATACGTAATTTCATGTATATTCATTTATGTACACATAACCATATCGCACGTTGGTGAAAATTTAAGGACCAAGTTTCACATCCGTCACAGTTGAGGGACAGCTACCATAATTAAAAGAATCATTATGGAAACTTTCCTTTTATTTTTATCAAAAAGGTAGTTAACAAATATAATATGCTAACTACCATAATTAAAAGAATTAATTTAGGAAATTTTCCTTTTACGAAAATGGTAATAATATATATATATATATATATATATATATATATATATATATACCCCCACAAACACACACGAATATTCTTTTTTAGAAAAACACAAATCTCCTACATACTAATACAATTATCATATTCAAGATTCAAGGTAAGTGAAATATACGTATTTCATTGTTTAAAAATTACAGAAATCAATATTATGATCATGTTATGAAATCGTGGAGTTTAGTAGCGCTATGTACGAAATTAGAATCACAAAGTTCGATTCTTATAATTTCGTGTCTCATTAAGTATATTCATGAATCTCGTGGATTTCTGTTTTTCATAGTATGTTATTTAACTTATTGAGATTATCATCTCACATGAAATATGAAATTTATTTTTACAGGTAATAGTTAATCAATAATTTGAGACGGAAGAAGATTTGGGCGAGCACGCAACGATGGTTAATGATTTAAAAAATGTTATTGATTTAAGGATGTGATTGGATTTTATGATGTTCTTCATAATCACATCATTTTAGCTTTGAAAGTTTTATGTTTTAAACATTTTGGTCTTGATTTTCCCTTAATTTTATGAAAGTTTTTATGTTTTCAATAATTTTTTTTAAGTTCAAGAATCGATTCGTTTCAGTTATGCCATAGACCCAATTGATTTAGGTTTTAAACACTTTTAATATGTTTACTGCATTTTTCTGGCAAGATCTATTATTTATTTAAATTACTTTTCTATTGAAATTATATTAAATAATAGAGTTCGTAGATCTAAGTCTTTGTAATTTGTTAATCACAAGGAGTTGTGATTGTGAGATACAAATTACAATATGACTGAATCTTAAATTATCTTTGGTCGAAATAATAACGAGATACGGATATCGTTATTACGGATAGACCATAATGTGTGGCATTTTTTTATTTGCGAAATAAGTAGCAGATCTTACAAGTTAAAGTGTCGTGACACTTAAATGAACACGTGGATGTTTTGTTATATAATAAAACATTGGAGACCCGTAGGGGAGATTCTACATGGATAACTATTTGAGTGTCTGATTAATCTCTAACGTTCGGTAGTGAAATTGGTCATTTGACTCGAGGTCATCATAGTGTCTTATATGATGATAGTCATACTTTGATGATATTGGATATTGCTCTGCCAATGGCTAATGCGATATCGTTCGGGTATGTCAAGAATCATATAAAGGTTGTGAATGATCAATAGAAGATTCGTCACTCTTAGATGGTAAGAGATTATGATCTATATTTTATCCAATTAAGTTGATAATGAAATCCTTGTTTAAGGTGAAATCATAAGTCCAAAAGGAGTTTTCGATGCGCCAAGCCCGTTTGGACAGATTAATTAATTAATTTGGATTGCTTGTTAATAGGCCCAGATTAATTAATTGGATTAATTAATTCATGAACCAAATTTAAATAATTGGATTAATTAAATATATGACCGGATTAAGTTAAACGATGGGCCAAACCCATTTGGACTTGTATTAATAGGCTGCAAGAGTTTGAAAAAATCAGTAGAGGAAAAAATTCATTATTCTCGCTAGCATAAGAAAAGAAAACACTAGTCATCACTCTTGTTCTTGGTGTGGATTACCGTTGGAGGCTGGACAATTGGACAGCTTGGATTGCAGATTATGATCATTCGAGTTCAAGAAAAACAAAGGAGCTTTTCTAATTCATCAAAGGTATAATTCCTATCACAGTTTTTATCTAAACGCAAAGCAAATCCTTGGTGGAAATTTAAATTTGTTTTATTTTCCGCTGTGCATGAATAAGTAAATTCCCAACAGTGGTATCAAATCTTACTTTTTATTTGTTAAAAATTGTTCTTGCATGTTAGAACAATCAAAAGTTGATTGTTATCATTTTTCTTGAATTTAGCAATTTACAAAATAAACTTTTTATTCAAAAATCTATTTTTGAAAAGAAAATATATTTTTGGGTCGAAAACGGATTGGAAAGGGGTTGGCGACGGCATCGGCGGCGGCAACACCGCCGCAGGGAAAAAGGCAACGCACAACAGCGCGCCACTGCTAGCAAAAGCAGCGGCAATTGTTGTCGCTGCGACTTAAAAACTGCAGCGTTCACGATGCAGCGGCAACAATCCACCGCACGCCGCAATGTATCTTTGCGGCGCCAAGAAAGGAAAAAAATCTAGGGTTTTACTGGGTGAAAAGGTTGGAGGCGAGGCCTCTGATGCAATTTGTGAAATTACAGGTCCCCGACTACAATTATGATATGAAGGGCCAGTTTACAATTTTTAAAAGGAATGGCTTGTCATGCAATTTATATAATTAAATGGCCTGTTAATAATTTTAAACCAGGGGTCTTGTTGCAGATTTCAAAATGGTTTTGAATTTAAAAGGATTTTGAATTAGATTTTGAAATGATTTGACCTATTTAAAATTTTATTTAAAATTGAAGACTTTTATATTTTTGTTAAAATTAGTTTTAATTTAAATATTAAACTTTGACTCTAAAGTGAATTTTATTTCATTTAGGAATTTTATCCTAAATTAAAATATTTATTCAATTATAATTAGAGTTTGACTCTAATTTGATTTTAATTAAAATTTGGTTTTAATTAAATTGTCTCGCCTAAAATTTTAAAGAATTAGAGTTGAACTCTAATTTTGTATTTAATTAAAATTTGATTTTAATTAAATAGTTTCGCCCTATAATTGTGAAATTAGAGTTAGACTCTAATTTGATATTTAATTAAAATTTGATTTTAATTAAATTGACCCGCTAATTAATTTAATTTATTAATTAATTATTTAATTATTTTCAATACATTTATCTAAATGAGTTTAGACGACAATTATTGCTAGATTCTTGAAACATATATGCATATAATATTAGATGTTATATAGGATTGCATTTATATGATAAATGTTTTATTAGTGGATGATTATGGACTCAATCATATGGATGTGTTGGATGATTAATTTCATTCTTGTTGTTTTATTGGCCAGCAAGCTTTTAATTTATTTTGGACCTACGAGTCCGTTATTATTGTTATTATTATGGGGCCTGTGCATCCAATGTTATTCAGGCCTACGTGGCAACTCATATAAGATACATGTTATGACTGGACTGATTGAAGATGCAAGAGGGGGAGGAAACCATGGAGATGGTGCATTGATACTAATTCAGTACAATCCTAGGAATTGATCAACTAGTCTTCCTTATGGGTCGGGAAGACTAGTTGATCGATTCCTAGGATTGCATTGAATTAGTATCAATGCTAATCATCCACTCTTGTATGTATATTTATTTACATGTTTGATGCACAATGAAGTATGTAAATATCTACATGATTGAATTGATGAGACATTTGCATGATAAACCCCTCACTAAAATATTAAATCAGAATTATTGTTTGCCTTCTATCATTATAGTAAAAACGGGAGTCCTAAATCGATTTCAACTTGTTGAGTACACTCAAGGTTGATCCATTAGGGATATGTTTGACATTGACATATTTGATATTTCTGAATGATGGGTTTGACTTAATTAAAATTTATCTTTTATTGAGTACACTCAAGAACATAAATTCTAGAGACATGTTAAGCTAACACATAAGATGTGTGAAGACAAAGAATTGTTAGTTTAATGATCTAAGAGTTGCATGGATATACAATTGATAATAGTACATACCCAAATATTTTACTAAGGTTTGTTTAGTACTCTCAATGTCTTAATATAATAAATGGGGTCCCAGACCACTGGGAATCGAGTATGGATTCTATTAATTTATATATGAGGGTCATAAATTTATTTTAAATAGTGAGCATATTTAATTTGATTAAAGTCCATATTAAATTTATGCAATGCATTTTAATATATATTAATTCTTTACTTTTTGTCATTTATAGTTTTGAATCATGAGTAACCATATGAATTTAAGAGGCATACTGGATGCCAACAAATTGACATGCCTGAATTTTTTCGATTGGCTCCACAATTTGAGAAACTTTCTCAAGCATGAGAAAATTGGTTAAGTCCTGGAACAGCCCTTTCCTGAGGTACCTACTGAGGACTCGACTGTGGAAGAGGATGTTGCTTACAATAAACACAGTGATGACGATAACACTGCAGCTTGTGTGATGCTTGCAGCTATGTTATCTGAGTAGCAAAAGCAACATGAGGGTATGGATGCTCACACTATGATTTTTCATCTCAATGAGTTGTATGATGAAAAATTACGTGTGGAAAGATATGAGACTTCCAAACAACTGTACCGGTACAAAGTGGCAGAAGGATCTTCAGTCAGTGCTCATGTGCTGAAGATGATTGGCTTTATTGAGAAGTTGGCTCAATTAGGTTCAATAATGGACCATGAACTAAGTGTTGACTTTGTTCTTCAATCTCTATCAGAGAGTTATTCACAGTTCATCATGAATTTCAATACGAATAATAAGCTCGAGTGTACACTCCTTGAGTTGCTGAACATGTTTAAAACTGTGGAGCCCAATGTCAAAGCTAGTAATAGGCATGTCTTAGCTATTCAATCCTCCAAAGGGCACTAAAAGGCAGATTAAAGGAAGCTTTAAGAAAACATCTAAGAAGGGTAAGAGCATTAACAAAAGAATTAAAGCAAACAAGGACAATACCAAACCTGATGACCCGTGCTATCACTGTGGAGTGATAGGTCATTGGAAAAGGAACTGCAAGGCTTACCTCGCAAGTTTGAAGGGAAAAAAGTCTTCTGGAGCTTCATCTTCGGGTATACTTGTTATTTAGCTTCTTGGGTATTAGATACCGGATGTGGATCTTATATTTTTATAAATATGCAGGGACTAAAGAAAAGTAGACCACTGCAGAAAAGAGAAGTTGACCTGCGCGTGAGGAATGGAGCAAGAGTTACTGCATTAGCTGTAGGAGCATACTTCTTACCATTACCTTTGGGCTTAGTATTATAATTAGAAAATTGCTATTTTGTTCTTGCCATTACTAAAAACATTATTTCTATTTCATGTTTGGACATGAATGGTTTTCAATTAATGTTAAGAACAATCGTTGTTCCTCTAGCCGAGATGAGATCTTTTATGGTTGTGATGTATTACAAAATGCCATTTATATTCTTAATAGTGAGTCATTTATTATGAGTATAGAAAATAAAATGCATAAGAATGATGATCTAAATAATACCAATCTTTGGCATTGCAGACTATGTCATATAAATGAGAAAATCATTTCCAAGTTACACATAGATGGATACTTGGGGTCAAAAGATTTTGAATCATTTGACAAATGCGAATCATGCCTATTAGGTAAGATGACCAAATTTCTTTTTACTAGAAAGGGAGAAAGAACTTTACAATTATTGGGACTAATACATACAGATGTATGTGGACCAATGTCAATCACCGCTAGAGGTGGTTTCTCTTACTTCATATCATTTACTGATGATCATTCTAGATATGGTTATGTATATCTGATGAACTTCAAGCATGAAGCACTTGAAAAGTTCAAAGAGTTCAGACTTGAAGTAGAGAAACAAATAGGTAAAGGTATTCTCACACTGCGATCAGATTGAGGTGGAGAATATCTAAAAGGAAAATCTTTAGATTATATGAAAGAGAATGAAATTCTCTCGCAGTAGACTTCGCCACATACATCGCAACATAATGGTGTATCTGAACGGAGGAACCACACTTTATTAGATATGGTACAATCAATGATGAGCCATGTAAACCTCCCAAAATCGTTTTGGGATCATGCACTAATTGCTGCGTGCTACACACTAAATCGTGTCCCATCTAAATCGGTTGACAAAACTCCATACGAGTTATGGAAAGGTAGAAGACCTAACTTATCTCATATGAAAGTTTGGGGATGTGACGCTTATGTGAAGCGCACTTAATCGGATAAGGTTGAGACTAAATTCGATAAATGTATATTTGTGGGATATCCAAAAGATACTGTTGGATGTCAATTCTATAATCCCGTTGAGAATAAGTTGTTCATCTCAAGGCATGCCATATTCCTAGAAAAAGAGTTCATTCTAAAAGAAGGTAGTGGGAGCAAATTAGAACTTGAAAACGTTCATGAATCCACAGATACTGTTGACCAATTAGATGAACCTGAGTTTGATCCCACACCTGCTGAGGGACAAACTCTTGATCAGGACGTAGAGACTCCTAAGGACACTCTGGCTCAGCGTAAGTCAATTAGGACCATTCGACCTCCTAGAAGGTACAAATTCACGATTACTAATCAAGTATTGTTAATCGAGGATGGTGAATCTACTAATTACACAGAAGCAAAGTCAAGTATTGACTCAAAGAGATGGCAGGAGGCCATGGAATCCGAAATGAATTCAGTGTATGAAAACAAGGTATGGACCTTGGTTGACCCTCCTGATGGGATAAAACCCATAAGTTGTAAATGGGTTTATAAGAAAAAGGTCAACGTAGATGGAAACATTCATACATACAAAGTAAGGCTAGTAGTAAAAGGCGATAAACAAAGGCAAGGTGTTGACTTTGATGAAACCTTTTAGCCTGTAGCCATGTTGAAGTCCATCTGGATTTTCCTTGCAATAGCTGCATATCAAGATTATGAAATATAGCAAATTGATGTCAAAATTGCTTTCCTTAACGGAAACTTGCAAGAGAAAGTGTATATAACACAACCTGAAGGTTTTGAGTCCAATGAAGCTAACAAGGTATGCAAGATTGATCGATCCATTTATGGATTAAAGCAAGCCTTTAGGAGTTGGAATCTTCGCTTTTATGAGATAATCAAAATGTTTGATTTTATCAAGAATGAAGATGAATCGTGTGTTTACAAGAAGACCAGTGGGAGTGCTCTCGTATTCCTGATTTTATATGTAGATGACATATTATTATTGGGAAACGACATCCCAATGCTTCAATCGGTAAAATTGTGGTTGTCAAAGAATTTCTGCTTGAAAGACATGGGAGAAGCAACTTATATCTTAGAAATAAAGATCTGTAGAGATAGATCTAGAAGATTGCTTGGCTTATCCCAGTCTTTGTACATAAATAAAATCTTGAGAATTTAATATGGAAGAATCCAAAAGAGGATTGTTTTCCATGTCACATGGGATTTATCTCTTAAAAGATATGTCCTAAAACACATGATGAGAGGAATCGCATGGATAAGATTCCTTATGCATCAGCAATAGGATCTATCATGTATGCGATGCTATGTACGAGACCAGATGTTTCATATGGTCTAAGTGTTACGAGCAGGTTTCAAGCAAACCCTGGTGAGAAACATTGAATAGCAGTTAAAGACGTTCTCAAGTACTTAAGAAAGACTAAAGATGCGTTCTTAATAGATGGAGGAGATGAATTAAGAGTTCATGGATATACTGATGCTAGTATCCAATCTGATAAGGATGATAGCAAATCTCAATCTGGATATGTGTTTACTCTCAACAACAGAGCGGTTAGTTGGAAAAGATCCAAACAAGAGACAATCGCTGATTCAACAATGGAAGCCGAGTATATTGCTGCTTCTGAACCAACAAAGGAAGCTGTCTAGATCAAGAAGTTCATTAGTGAACTTGGAGTTGTTCCTTGCAGTGTTAATCTCATACTTCTTTATTGTGATAACAATGGAGCCATCGCGCAAGCGAAGGAACCAATGTCTCATCAACGATCCAAACATGTGCTGAGATGGTACCATCTCATCAGAGAGATTGTACAAAGAAATCACGTAAAGATAGAGCGAATTCCCACAGATGATAATATTACAGATCCATTGACAAACCCATTGTCGCAGTATAAGTATGATCGTCATGTAGACTCTTATGGTATTAGATACATAAGTGATTGGATCTAGTGAAAGTTTGTAAGTGTTATGCCCTAGATCCAATCGATTTAGGTTGTAAACACTTTTAATATGTTTAATGCATTTTTTCTGGCAAGATCTATTATTTATTTAAATTACTTTTCTATTGAAATTATATTAAATAATAGAGTCTGTAGATTTAAGTCTTTGCAATTTGTTAATCATATGGAGTTGTGATTGTGAAATACAAATTACAATATAAATGAATCTTAAATTATCTGTGATCGAAATAATAACGACATACGGATATTGTTATTACGGATAGACCATCATGTGTGACATTTCTTACTTGCGAAGTAAGTAGCTGATTTTACAAGCTAAAGTGTCGTGACACTTAAATGAACTCGTAGAAATTTTGTTATAGAACAAAACATTGGAGACCCGCTGAGGAGATTCCACATGGATAACTATCTGAGTGTCAGTGGTTAATCTCTAACATTCGGTAGTGGAATTGGTCATTTGACTTGAGGTCATCATAGTGCCTTATATGATGACAATCATACTTTAGTATGTTGGATGTTACTCTGCTAAGAGTCGCTAATACGGCATCCTTCGGGTATGTCAAGAATCATTGTAAATGATCAATAGAGGATTCGTCAATCTTAGATAGTAAGAGATTATAATCCACATTTTATCCAATTTGATAATGAAATCATTGGCCAATGTGAAATCATGAGTCGAAAATGAGTTTTCGACTTACATTGACTTAAAAGTGGGATAAAAGAATGAGATTTACCTATTAATTAATTAACAAATGTTGGATAATTAATTAATTGGTTGCTTGTTAATAGCCTGAATTAATTAATTGGATTAATTAAATATTTGACTTGATTAAGTTAAACAATAGCCATACCCGTTTGAACTTCTATTAATAGGCTACTAGGGTTTGGAAAAATTAGTAGAGAAAAAAATTCATTATTCTCGCTATCACAAGAAAAGAAAACTCTAGTCGTCACTCTTATCTTCTATGTGGATTATCGTTGGAGGTTAGACAATTAGACAGCTTGGATTGCAGATCGTGATCATTCGAGTTCAAGAAAAGGAAAGGTGTTTGTGGAATTCATCAAAGGTATAATTCCCATCATAGTTTTTATCTAAACACAAAGTAGATCCTTAGTGAGAATTAAAATTTGTTTTATTTTCCGCTGTACATGAATAAGTAAATTCTAAACATATCCATCATTCCTCAATATATATCTAGCTAGAAAAGGACATACACTTTTATAGGGCTAAAAAAAAAATTAAAAGAAGGAATTTGTAACTAGCAATACTAACATTGAAGCTGGTGGATCAGTATTCAGTATTTCTAATTAAGCTAAACAAGGCATTATTAATTGAACATTGCTATCTACTTGCATAGATGCTCATGTTTCTTACGTGCTATGTTGGGATATTGTTCACCCCTCCCCAACATAGTTGGAGGTGTTGTGAGTGTGATAGGACTCTAACTGAAAAGACAACAGAATTGATAATAAATCTTGATTCCTAATTGACTCCTAACTACTTTCCCTTCCAACCTCATTCTATTTTCCGTTCCCTCCATCTGTTACCCTCGATTTCCAAAACCACCTTGTCCTCAAGGTGAAAATGAGGAAAGTGTTGAATAATAGATGCAGCAGACTCCCAGGAAGCTTCAGAAGCATGTAGACCCTGCCATTGTATGAGTAACTCCTTCCCTGGGGGTGGTGTTGTAGCAGTTGGGCGCATCTCCAGGATTTTGTCAGGTTCAACCATCCATTCCAAGGTAGCGTTTAAGTGGGTTGGGAACTGCAGATCGGTGTCTGTCTATCCAAGTGCCTTTTTCAGTTGTGACACATGAAAGACATGATGTATCGTAGCATCAGAGGGCACCCCAAGCGGTACGCAACTGGCCCTATGCGGCTGATTATTTTGAAGGGAACGAAGAACCTGGGACCCAATTTCTCGTTTGGTTTCTTTGCCAAGGATACGAAGCCCCCTTCCATGAACTGAAAATCTCTCTAATATTTGTGTGGCTCCAGCTTCATTCTTGCTTAAGCGTGTAGGAGGTGTGCCTTTAGTTCGTCTATTATCATGTCCCTTTCCTTTAACTGCTACTCAACTGAGGCTACTGCTGTCTTCTAGTTGCCATAACGAATCAGTAGAGGAGTCTCTTCTGTATACAGCACGAAAAAGAGTAGTGTTTGTGGAAGCATGAAAGGTGGTATTATACCAATATTCGGCCCAAGACAGCCAACTACACCAAATTCATGATTTATCATACGCGAAACATCTCAGATAAGTTTCCACACATCTGTTGACCACCTCGCTCTGACCGTCAATCCGGGATGATAGACTGCGTTACACCGTAGAATTGTGCCTTGTAGTTTGAATAATTATGTCCAAAAATGGCTCAAAAATACCCTATCTCGATCAGATTCGATGGAGCATGGGATGCCATGGAGTTTCACCATTTCTTTGACAAAGATTGTTGCAACTTCTACTGCTGTGAATGGGTGCTTGAGGGGAATGAAGTAGCCGTACTTAGCCGATCAACAACTACCAATATTGAGTCATACCCCCTCGACTTAGGTAACCCTTCGATGAAGTCCAGTGATATATCCTCCCACAATAGATTAGGAATGGGCAGGGGTTGAAGGAGACCTGTAGGCGATAATGACAAACTTTTGTTCTGTTGACATATCAAGCATTTATCTATAAATTTCTTGATGTCGCTTTTCATACCTCTCCAATACAAATCAATAGTGATCCGCTTGTACGTCCGAAGAAAACATGAATGCCCCCCACTGAGCTGCTGTGAAATTCGTGAAGCAAGGTTGGAATCAAAGTCGATGAACTGGTTAGAACTAGGCACCCCTGGTACAGTAATCGGCCTTGGTCCAACGTGGTTGGGCTTAATAACCTGAGTTCAGCCTTGATTTCTAGCTTCAGCCCATTGATAAAAGTGATTTCTAGCACTTCCTCCGTCATTCCTGCCACTCGTGCAGTCAATGCTTCAAAGGTACGCAGGAATTCCGCTATCGATCCTTCCTGTTAAATGGGTAAAAAAATTTCGCAGAGACTCTCTTCTTGTGTCGATCGAAATCGTAACAGCAACTGATTTCGGAATTGCGCCCAGCTGTGAAAGGGAGTTCTGGCTTCTGTCCATTGCAGCCATGATACGGCATCACCGTCCAAACTCCCCCAATCGCACCTAACTTCTCCTTTGCCGTCAACCCATTGACTTCGAAATACCTCTCAGCCCAGAATAGCCAGCCATCTAGATTTTCACCACTGAAAATTGGCATCTCCAGCTTCATAATCATCCGCCAATTGTTTTCATCTTTGTTTGATTCCATTGTACCCATATCATTGCCAACACTGGTCTCAGTCAGTATAAAGTTTGAGATAAAGAATTTGTAACAAACTCAAAAATGACTGTGAATTTAATTCTTTGATTTTATATATTAATAATACAGACTATAAGGACACATATATATACATTTCAGCTGGGAGACCAAAAGAATAAAAACGGTTACAAGTGGAGTGGATTATTGTAAAAAGAATATCCTCTCATCCATGTGCAATCCAAACAAATCGTCCAGCACAATTTATTCTAGATCCTTCCATTGCACAATCAGAAAGTTGTTGCTGATGAAGCTGGAATTAGTGATTAGGATGCCAAATCATTTTCTTATATCTTCAGCTTCCTTTTCTGGTGCTACTTCTTTCAATAGCCGCCCGCAAGATGGAGAGTAGATATTTGCTACTCCCATCTTGTCCATATGAAGATAAAAACTTGTAGAACTCAGAGCTTTAGTTAAAATATCAGCAACCTGAGATCCAGTATGCACGTGTTCAGTGACTATTTCTCCAGCCTGTATTTTATCCCTTATGAGATGATAATCTATTTTTATTTGCTTGGTTCACTCATGGAAGATGGGATTCGTGGCAATATAAATGGCAGATTTGTTATCACCATACAAGCTAGCAGCCTAAGTATGCTTGATATTTAAATCCTTAAACAAGTATCTTAACCAGGTCAATTCACAGCAAACACTTTCCATTGCCCTATATTCAGCTTCAGAGGATGATCTTGACACTATATTCTGTTTCTTCGACTTCCAGGATACCAAGGATGATCCAATAAATATACAGTATCCTGTGACTAACCTCCTACTATCAGGACAACTTCCCCAATCCGAATCCGAGTATCCCTTTAGCTGCAATTCAGAGGTAGAAGGGTAGAATAGCCCCTACCCTGGAGCCCTTTTTAGATATCTCAGGACTTTATGTGCTGCATTGAGGTGAGGTATTCTTGGCTGATCCATATATTGGCTTAAGAGCTGGATTGAATAAGATATATCAGGTCTAGTGATAGTCAAATACAATAATCGTCTAATCAGCCGTCTGTAGATGGAAGGATCAGCAAGCAAGTCTCCTTCTTCTTTTGATAACTTGATGTTTTGATCAAGTGGAACCTTAGCTGGAGCTGACCCTATTGTACCAGATGCGCGTAATGTCGAGTGCATACTTTCTTTGGCAAATGTGTATCCCTCGTTTTGATCTAGCCACTTCAATACCTAGGACGTAATTCAGCTTTCCCAAGTCTTTGATTTTGAATTGTGCATCAAGTGCCATTTTGAGATTATCAATCGCTTCCAAACAAAATTTAAAACAGCAATAAAAGAATCCTGATCAGATCTGACAAATAGGCTGTAATCAGCCTTTGATTGAGTGAAACTATGTTGAAGGATAAAATTGGATAGTTTTGAGTACCATTGTCGCGAAGCCTGTTTGAGTCCGTATAAACTCTTGTGAAGCTTGCATACTTTTGAACCATTACTGCCATGATATCCTGGAGGTAATTCCATGTACACCTCTTCCTCCAAGTCTCCATGCAAGAAAGCGTTGTTTACATCCAATTGACAGAGGAGCCAGCCCTTTACAGCTGCGACTGCAAGAATGGTCCTAACAGTTACAAGCTTTGCCACTGGTGAAAATGTTTCATGGTAGTCTAGGCCTTCTTGCTGGGTGTATCCCTTTGCCACCAGCCTAGCCTTGTGTCTTTCCACACTACCATTAGCATTAAATTTACTTTGTATACCCATTTACACCCTATTGCTCTTTTGCTAGGTGGCAGATCAACTATGGTCCATGTATCATTCAACTCAAGAGCCTCAATCTCATTTTTCATAGCCCTACACCAATCAGGAAATTTAACAGCTTCTTGGTATTTTTTGGTTCATTTTGTGTAGTTACAGAAGAGATAAAAACTTTGTAGGATGTAGATAAATTTTCATATGAAATAGTGGAGCTTAAAGGGTAGAGGTTACCTGAAGGAGTAGAACCTTTCTTTTTGTTCAATTCCTGCAATGGAGGAAGCCAACTTTCCTGTTGACATACAAAGTCCTGCAGTCATCTAGGTAGGTGAAGTATGGTCTGGTTGTTTTCTGGTATAGATTGGTCTGATTGAGGTGTGGTTGAATCATTTTGGGTGATATTTTGTTATGTGGATTTTGTGGAATTGGGACTTTCTTCTGGTCAATCTTCAGCTTCTTTGTGAGGATTTGTTGGGGGTTGAAAAAGCAGGGTTTTGAGGAAAGCATAAATCAACAATATCTGGTGCAATGTGTGACTTTGTGTTTCTGGTTTCTTTGTAAGGGAAAATGGTTTCATGGAATACCACATTCCTTGATATGAACACTTTATTTGTATCTAGATCAAGTAATTTGTAGCCCTTTACACTGAATGGATATCCTAAGAAAATGCATCTTTTGGCTCTAGAGTTAAACTTGTGTCTACCGTTTATGAGAGTTGTGGAATAAGCAAGACATCCAAAGATCTTAAGATGGGAGTAGACAGGCTTAGTTCCAAACAGCATTTCAAAGGGGCTTTTGTAATCAAGAAGAGCTGAAGGAGTTCTATTTATTAAATACACACCAGTTAGGATACAATCGCTCCAATATTTTAATGGAATGTTACTTTGAAATCTTAGAGCCCTTGCAATATTTAAAATATGCTGGTGTTTCCTCTCAACAATAGTATTTTGTTGAGGGGTTTCGACGCAAGTTTTTTGATGAATAATTCCCTTCTCAAGGTAAAATTGTTTCATGTTAAATTCACCTCCGTTATCACTTCTTCTGACTTTGATTTTACTTTGAAATTGAGTCTCTATTAATTTGTAAAAACTTTGCAAGGCATTGGTGGCCACAGATTTGTATTTTAGCAAGTATATCTAGGTGCACCTACTGAGATCATCTACTATGGTCAGAAAATAACGCGAACCATCATAGCTAATTTTATTGCAATGTCACAATGTATTAAATCAAAACATTTCTCAGATTTGTGATGACTGATAGGAAATGGAAGCCTATGTAATTTAGCCAAAGGACACACAAGACAAGGTTTATTTTGAGTAGCTAACTTAGGGATAGTGTCTTCTAAAGTAAGAACAGAATGAGAATGATGCCCCATTCTACAGTGCTAAATATCTAAGCCATTTTCCTGATTGACAACAGATGCTGTAAGATGAGAATTGCTAGTTAAACGTTTCAAGAATTCCTGAAGAGCTATAGGAGAGACTGCTGATGGTAGAACTTGGTAGAGTCCAGACTTTGCTTCACCCATTCCAGTCGTTGTCCAAGTCGAAAGGTCCTGTATAAAACAAACATTAGGGAGAAAAACAATACAACTATTTAGTGATTGAGTCAATTTCTTAATAGATATGAGGTTAAAAGAGAATGAGGGAACACACAGTACATCATGAAGTACTAATGTGTCTGTGATATGTGCAGATCCAACACAAGTTACTGGGACAGTGGTTCCATTTAGTAAGCTCACTGAACAGCTAGTTTTGGTTTTGATTGAGAAGAGATATGAAGGGTTGCAGACCATATGATCTGTAGCCCCAGTATCCAGGATCCAAGGGGTAGCTGAATTTCTGAAGTTTGCAGAATTAAGAGTGAAAGAACAGAGTGATATACCAGAAATTTTTGAAAAAAGATTGCCTGAGTCTGAGGTAGCTGTGCTTTGAACCTAGTTTGCTGAAGGAGTTATGTTCTGATTTGATGACTTAAGAAGAGCCATTAAATGAGAGTATTCCTCTTGAGTGAGAGATATATTTCCCTTGCTAATGTGTTGTTCCTGATTTATGGAAACTTGATTTGCTGCTGGTGCATATTTGCCTTTTCCCTCGAATTTCTGACTGGGTGGATATCCATGTAGCTTGAAACACTTGCTTGCTATATGGCCTGGCATCTTACAGTGTGAAGATATGGGTTTATTAGGATCCTTGAGACATCTCTCAAGTGAATGGCCAGAAATTTTACAAAAAGTGCAATAATATTTATCTCTCCTTTGTGAAAAAGAATTCTATCTGCTGTTATCTTTAAAATTTTCTCTAGCCAGTAATGCCATTGTTTCATTGATAGAACCATCGTTTGAGATTTGTCTCCTTTTCTCTTCTTGCTGAATTATGGAATAGACCTCATTCAGGGAAGGAAAAGGTTTGTTCAAAAGAACTTGAGTTTTGATGGCTTTGTAAGACTCATCCAGCCCCATTAGGAACTTCATTACCCAATCTCGATTCTGATTTTCCACCATTGTCTTCAGACCACCACAGGTACAATTAGAGATAGATTTATAATTCATTAGTTCATCGAGCAGAGTTTTGAATTTTGAGAAATACACACTTACAGCATCCTGATTTTGTGCCAGAGTCGTGATGGCCTGCTTAATCTCAAATATTCTGGGAGCATTTTGTTGAGCAAAACGTTGGTCTAGCTCCTCCCACAACTGATAAGCAGTCTCAGCATACGTGGTTCTGCATTTGATGTCTACAGCCATGGTGTTCTGTAGCCAAGTAATCACAATATCATTACATCTAAGCCAATGTTCCATCAGTGGGTCATTGTCTTCCTGCGGTTCCTGAATGCTTCCATCGATAAATCCCAGTTTGTTCTTTATTCTGAGAGCTCTTTTAATCGACCTCGCCCATGAATGATAATTGCTTGCATCCAGTACGTGAGTGACCAAGATGGAACCAGTGCCATCATTGTTCCCAATGAAGTATGGGCTGCTGAAATGAGTTGGATCATGAACTGTAGAATTCTCATTTTGGTTAGTGTTTTGTGGAAGGTTTTGTGGAAGGTTTGATGATTGATTATCTGATTAAGCCATAGTGGCTCTGATACCATATAAAGTTTGACATAAAGAATTTGTAACAAACACAAAAATGACTGTGAATTTAATTCTTTGATTTTATATATTAATAATAAAGACTACAAGGACACATATATATACATTTCAGCTGGGAGGCCAAAAGAATAAAAACGGTTACAAGTGGAGTGGATTATTGTAAAAAGAATATCCTCTCATCCATGTGCAATCCAAACAAATCGTCCAACACCATTTATTCTAGATCCTTCCATTGCACAATCAGAAAGTTGTTGCTGATGAAGCTGGAATTAGTGATTAGGATGCCAAATCATTTTCTTATATCTTCGGCTTCCTTTTCTAGTGCTACTTCTTTCAATAGTCAGCCCTTCAGGCCACTTTTCCCTATTTGGAACTCGTTGGTCAATCCTAATCGTACTTGCTGTAGATGGTCCTTCCGTGACACTACCAGAGTTTCCTCCTTCCAAATTTCTATTCACCCCTAGTTTCGAATTCCCCAACATCGTCACTGCCTTTTGAGTCTCTTCCAGGGATTGCAGAATCCTGGCCACATTCTGTGTGAGGTGTTCCACTGATTTCTCGAGACCCGATAACCTCTGGAGTTCTGCCCTTACTTCCTCCATTTCTTTTTCCATTACTTCCACCCTACTTTTGGTTTTCTTTTGAGCCATCGGGATCTACTGTTTTGATACCAATTTGATAGGACTCGAAAGAGAACATAATTGATAATAGATCTTTGATTGAATAATAGGAAAATTACATAAATGAGATAACAAGGCCAATAGAAGGCTGTAAACGGTAACAGAAATCACTCAATTACTCTCTCCAATATTGCTTTCCTTTCCCTCCCTAACTATCTTTATTCATAACCCTTTATTCCTAAGTGACTCCTAACCACTTTCCCTTCCAACCTCATTCTGTTACACCCTCCATCTGTTATCCCCGGTTTCCAAAACCACCTTGTCCTCAAGGTGAAAATGAGGAAAGTGTAATAGATGCAGCTGACTCCCAGGAAGCTTCAGAAGCAGGTAGACCCTTCCATTGTATGAGTAACTCCTTCCCTGGGGGTGGTGTTGCAGCAGCTGGGTGTATCTCCAGGATTTTGTCAGGCAAGAAGAAATATTACTTGCAGGTAAAAGAGATGTATGAGATCAATTTCTATTAATGTTTGGCTATCTTTGTGGCATTGACTGTGCAAAGGTTCCTCTTCATTTGGTCGTAGCCTATGAAGCACATACTCGAACACGGTTTGGATACATAACATGTTAGTTTTAGAAACTAGAACACAGACTTGCTGATTATGTATTTTGGATCTGAAGAATATTGGAGACTTAGGGTGATATTTGTTAAGATAATTTTACCAGTGCCAGACTGGCAATGGATCTTTTCATTACTTGTTTGTATTAACATGAAACATACAACGACACAGGGGAATGATTTTTTGTGATATGAGGAACAGAAACTCGGAGAGCAGCCAAGTTATTTCTACAAATAAGTTCGCTCAATAAAAATCATTGAAAATATCCCATATAAAAATTAAATAAGTGATCCCCCACACTCTTGATTTCCATAATCCAGATGTCTCCAGATTCTTCTCGCATTTCCTTTGTTTCTCCTGCTCTCCATCTCCCTAGATTCTAGAGGATTCACAGTTAATCCAAATTTTGTTTTGTCGAAAAAATAAGGTTCGCCCTAAATTTTTTCGTTTCAAATATAAAAAAAATGAGGCTTTGCTTTTTGTGTCTGATGTGTTTGATGTTATGTCGTTGGCATGTAAGATTTTAAAGAGAAAGGACATGCCAATATGTTTGCCACATGTCCAAGGCTACCATGTCAGCTCAAAAGGTGAAAGAAACGAAAGTAATAGCACTCACACAAACTCATGTCTGGCATTTCCTGGGATTAATTCATTGTATTTCATCTGTTTCTAATATGTCAACTGGGACCAAAAGTTACCGAAGAAATGTTTTATTTCTTATAGGTTCTCTTTAGTTAAAGTGCCGAATTCAAAGATATAAATTTAACTGGAAAGAATTGATTTCGGCTACAACTTACAAGTGAGAGTGAACTTGAATTTATACAAGTAAAAGGAATGTTAGCACAACTTGTGGTCCTGCAATGGTGAGCTGAGAGTGATCTAACAGATTCAGGTACCGCAACTAAATGCTGAGGTGGAGTCTGCTGAGCTGGAGGCAAAGATGATGAGTCAGCTGATGATATTTCAGCTATGAGTTCCAACATCCTCCTTCAAACTGGAGGGGACTATTGTTACTCCAAGTTTATCTTTCAAATAAGCAAATCTTGAATGAGAAACTCCTTTCGTCATCAGGTCAGCAATTTGATCTGCAGTAGGAACATATTTCACTTCCAATTCCTTGGCAATGATTTTATCTCTTATGAAGTGTATGTCTAGCTCTATATTCTTGTATCTAGCGTGAAAAACGGGATTTGCTGCCAATGCTCCAGCGCTCAGGTTGTCACACCAGATGATTGGAGTTGAGTTTTGTGATATTTTGATTTCTTTAAAAAGAGATTGTATTGGGTTCATCAGTGGATGACTCAACTGCAGGAATAGCTTCAGAGCTAGTTATATCAGTGGAGTTTTGTTCAGAATTTGAGGGTTGAAAAGGCATCTGGAAATAAGAAATAACAGTTTGTTGTTCAGTGGGTTTAGTCTCAGTTTTTGTGAGGAATATTGACTCGAAGGGAAATTCAATTTCATTGAATATCACATGTCTAGAAATGTAGGTTTTGCCAGTGGGGCTGAGACACTTAAAGCCTTTGTGTGATGGACTGTAGCCTAAGAAGACACATTTCACTGAGTGGAAACTGAATTTATGGCTTTGATAGGGTCGAAGACATGGAAAGCATGAGCAACCAAATGTTCTTAGAGATAGGTAGTCAGCCGTTTTATTGTATAGGACTTGATAAGGAGATTTCATATGAAGCACATGTGTGGGCAATCTGTTTATAAGATGAACAGCAGTTTGAAAAGCTTCTACCCAGAATTTTAATGGCATTTTAGCTTGGGCAAGCAGGGTAAGTCCAGTTTCTGCGATATGGCGATGTTTTCTTTCAACTCTCCCGTTTTGTGCAGATGTGTGAGGACAAGAGTGTCGAAATTCTATTCCTGACTTCGAGAGATGATTGACAAAGCTTCTAAACTCTCCACCCCAATCAGACTGAAGAGTTTTGATTCTTCTGTCAAATTTTTTTTCCACAAGTTTTTGGAATTGAACAAAAATGTGTAATGATTCTGATTTGTGTTTCATTGGATATATCCAGGTATATCTGCTAAAATCATCAACAAAAGCAATGTAGAATTTGCAGCCAGATGTTGAGAGAATAGGTGAGTGACCCCAGACATTAGTGTAGATTATTTCCAGAGGTGATTTAGCGTGTGAGATTGAAGCATTGAAGGGAAGCAGGTGAGATTTTCCATACTGGCAAGCATCACAGAATGAGCTGAGTTTATTTAATTTTAAATTTTGATTACATTCTTTGAGTACTTGGGATAACACTTGACTGGAAGGGTGCCCAAGTCTCCTATGCCAAACACTAGCTAGAGAGTTAAAAGACTCAAGACTCTCGACTTTACTGGACTCGACTGAACATACTGAATTGTAGAGTTTATCTGGATGAAATGACTCAGAAGAACTTGACTGAACTTTGGAGGTTGTGTTGGGAGGTTCCAGCTGATATAAGCCTTCTCTAAGCTTTCCGTACAACATCTTTTTCCTCGTTGATTTGTCCTTAACACAGCAATAGTTAGAGTAAAATTCCATAAACACATGATTGTCAGAAGTAAGTTGTGAGACACTTAGGAGATTCTTTTTGATTTCTGGTACGTGTAGTAATTTATCTAAAAACAATTGTTTATCAGTCATGGTTGCCATTTTAGCTGTGCCTGTGTGTATGATATTAAGTTTGCTTCCATTTCCAACCATAATTTTCTCTTTACCTGAATACTTACTGACTTGACTGAGATTTTCAGAATTTGAAGTGACATGGTTGCTTGCTCCTGTGTCAGCAAACCAGAAAGGATCGTTGATTGTTTCTGGTGAGGCGATGAAAGCTGATGGAGCTTGATTTTTGAAATTATTTTGATGAGGTGCTGCAGGTCCATTAAAACTTTCATCATATCGATAGTTGCACACATTTGCCTTGTGTCCTGTTTTACCACAAACTTGACATGTAGGCAGATTATTTGAGCTGAATCTACCTCTGTTCCTACCTCCTCTTCTACCTCCTCTATAGCTACCATTGTACTGTGATCTTCCACCATAGTAAGAGTTGGAATTTCTACCAGAGCAGTGGTTGTTTGGAGACCTTTGGGTGAAGTTTGCCGATGAGTGATTAAGATTGATACCTGCCATATCATTTTTGATGGCACTTATATGATCAAGTCTACTCTCATATGTTATAAGAGTAGATTGAAGTTCTTCCCAACTGATAGACTCCCTGCTGTTGATCTGTACAACAATAGGCGTGTATTCTCATCCAAGCCAGCCAGGACTTGAGTTACCAGATCAGCAGGTTGAACGGGTTTTCCAAAGAACTTCCGGGTTGCGGCTAGGAGTTTCACTTTATTCAGAATCGATCAATGCTCAGACCATCTTTCCTGGTTTTCTGAAGTTCTCCTACTAGGAAGGTAATTCTGGATCTGTTTTGAATGCCAAAGCTCTCCTTGATGGCAGTCCACAATTGAAGAGAACTTGCAGATCCCATTACCCTTAGAGCAATTTCAGGAGTCATAGTGGCATAGAGCCATCCCATGAGTAGTTGATCAATAGATTTCCATTGATTGAACTTTGGATTGGTAGACATTTCTGCACTTATCCCTGATTCTCCAGCTACTTGAGTACTGATGAATTCTGGTGGACATACCTTGGTTCCCTCCAGGTATCCTTCCAGGTTGTGACCTCTTATGATAGGCAGAATCATATTTTTCCAAAGAAGATAATTGTCTCTGTCAAGTTTAACAGAGGGAGTTTGATTGAGATTCATGCCAAACGAAGTGAGGTGATTTCCTCCCAGCATTGGAGGTACCTCAGTGTTGGACATTGCAGCTGATTGGGACTGTGAGCTGTTAATACCGGCGTTGGCTATTCAGAAGCTCTGATACCAAGTTAAAGTGCTGAATTCAAAGATATAAATTTAACTGGAAAGAATTGATTTCGGCTACAACTTACAAGTGAGAGTGAACTCGAATTTATACAAGTAAAAGGAATGTTAGCACAACTTGTGGTCCTGCAATGGTGAGATGAGAGTGATCTAACAGATTCAGGTACTGCAACTAAATGCTGAGGTGGAGTCTGCTGAGATGGAGGCAAAGATGATGAGTCAGCTGATGATATTTCAGCTATGAGTTCCAACATCTTTTGACAACAAACTTGAGATCATTGGCAAATATATGCTTTGGGTTCTGATGATTTTTCGAGTCGAAGCTTATTTCAGGAAGTACTTTGAGAAATCCGTGAATGTAGTTTTGCTATTGTTCATGCAATGTTTTCTTTGCTTGTTATTGTGTCACAGTATTAGATGAAGAACAGGGCAAATATAGCTGCATTTGTCTTTATGATATGCTTAACACTTCATCATTAGGATAATTTTTTTCTATGATTGTGCTAACTGGAGTTAAAACCAGCTCGTGGAATTGTCTTGCTGTACGTTTAGAAAACGAAACCTTCTTAGGAGTGCTTTATCATTCGAAAATGCTTATCCAGCAGAAAATTTGTGTAATGATATTGATATGAAGGGTATCACCACTACTGTGGAACTTATACTCCTTATCCTGGCATTATAAATATGTTTTCATTTATGGTACATTTGGTACGCAACGTTGGACAACAATTTACAGGTTAACTTTTGTCTACGTTACTCAAATTTACATATTAATGTTGTCAACTCTAGACTATGAAATATGTCATTGTCGCCTCAACATGCTAAATATCAAAATACTATGTTTTCTAGTAATTAAAACCATCCACGATGTTTCTGGTTACAAACCGAACCATTTATGAAGAATAATGTACCAGTTTGTGGCAGTAGTCATTGTGACACTGTTCACTGCATAAAAATACTTTATAACTTTATTGCACGATGTTACAGTGATTCCAGTGCAAATCGCTTCCGCAAAATAGGAATCCTTTTTTGAATCCTTTGGATCACCCGCAAAATTGAAATTGTAAATGTACATCTATAGGTCTTGATTTATTTTAACCTAATCCATCTTAAGACAATCCAAACATATAACCAGAATGTTTTGAAAGGATCGGATATCTCTATTGTTGTGATTTTAAGTAATAATACATTCGGTTCTAGGTTAGTTTGGATCCATTTCAATCCAACCTCAAGACATGTTACATTTTGAGATGAGAAGATTAAAAATTGTAACAAGTGTAACTTGACATGATCCATGCAAAACTTTGGTCAGTCTAAACATAAAATTAGAAAGTTTTGAGAAAAATCAAACTTTTCAATACTGTCTTGATCAATACTAGTACTCGAGACTTAGTGTCCCAGGGTCACGATCAAATGAGAAATGTTCCCCAAAATGCAGCTAAGCATTGTATGCATGTAAAATGTGATGAAAGTTTTAAATTAGTCGAATATTAAAACCTAACGTGGGGAATTATACAATTAAAAACAAGAAGTTACTTTTTGATTGCTTCTAGATAATTAGATCAACCAAGTCAATTTTATCCTAAATTTGAATCTCATAGTTACAAATAGAAAACAGTAAATAACACCGATATGATTACAGAGAAACCCCTTCTCAAATGATCAAAAACTCCGAACACTTTGACAGTTTAATAATCCATTATAAACAAAACAACTTACACTATGGTCTAGACTCGATTAACCTTTAGTCCCCTCTGACCTTCTTTCCTATAGTCACCCTCTATCCTACTGAACTGCGTGCTCCTCACACCAGATTCCGACTCATGGTAATCACATTTTCACTCTTGGACTGTGTTCCTCACTTGAACTCTAGACCCCTAGTATATTACGTTAGCCCCGATGGAATGCATGTTTTTGCACCAACTCCCGGTCTCTGATATCGTTTATCGTCGATGGATTAGGTAATTTGGTGTTTGATCAAAAAATCTTGTGTATTTTGATCTGTGGTTTAATGTGGAATAATATGGTTTTATCAACAAAATATGTTTTGGAAGAATTTATGGATCAAGTAATATGTGGTAGTTGAATCTTGAAATCAATTAATGTTTTGGATCATCAAAGAATCGATGTTTATGAAATAAATATGATTCAACACACTTTGAGACGTTCATGCTATTAGATATATATAGTGAAAAGTGTTTGGGATGAAAATGGATTGAAAAACCAAATGTTTTACGCAAAAATATAATTTTGGACGTCGATTCACCGCTCAAGCACTAGGTGAGCGACGCAACTATCGCTCGAGCGTCGTCTAACGCTAGGTGAGCAACAGGAATTCTGCTTCTATAGCTCGAGCGTCGGCTAGGCGGCAAACTAGCGAAAATGTGTCCTTCTCATTTTAACTTCTTCAAGTCCGAATCTTGATCTTTTTCTTAAATTTTTCTTCTTCTTTTTGGACTCTATCAACCCCATAGTAATTTTACCATAACTTTTTTTTTTTAAAACTTAATTTGACTTTGATTACAAAATAATTAAATCCTAATACAAATCTAATAAATTATGATTTTTGTCTTAGGAAATTGCCAATTACATATTAGACTTTACTATCTTTCCCTTTGGCATTATGTGACAATTATATTTATTTCAAAGTCAAAAAGTTTAAAACTACCCAAAAATAAACTTTTCAAAATTTTTTTAATACTTGGTCAACTTGTTTCCTAAAACACATGTAAATCACATATCACGTGAAAAGCAAGATGAAATTAACAAAATCAATATCATATAACTAAGTTAAATAAAACAACATAATAAAACATGTGTAATACCGAAACATGCAATATCACGTGAATTATAAATTTAGAAATAAACCATAGAATTTTATATCAATATAGACAAAATATAACACTATATCAATAATAAAATTCTAGCAAATATATATAAAAAAAATTCTCCTCTAACTTATATAATCGACTTCCTGAAATAAATACATATCTCCCTCTCTAACTCATATAATTAACTCTATGAAACAAATACACATTTCCCTCCTTTTTGTCTTGAATAATAAAGGAAATGCAAGTAATAATTATGCAAAACGTGTGATTGGAGAATAATTTTTTTTCTTTTTTAGATAACTGCTTTTAATTTTCATGGATTTTTAAATGTATCATCATGAACAGTTCATTTCCTTACCTATACAAGTATAATAATTCATAGAAAGTAAATTTTTCCCACATAATTTATTTCAGACCTATATGGAGAAAATTGTATAAATTACATGTGTTAAAAATGCCACTAAACTCCTGTAAACAAGTCTCAAAACCTTAAATTAATGAAAAATGACATGACAAGAATCACTGGTAAACGAATGTATTTTCTCAAAGTATGAAGTTAAATCCAGTGTTACTAGGACCTTTTTAAATTTAAAAAAAAAAAAAACTCATATTTAAGTATAAATTTTTCTCCCCCTATTTTTCGCACGCACTCACACACACATATGTATATTTTTCTTTTATTTTTCAAATCGTATTTGTAGAGTTTTCTTGATTAAATTTTCTACATGACCCCTATATCGAGTTTTAAGCCGATGATTTCTGACTCCAAACTTAGTTGACTTATAGGGCACCAGTTATTAAGATACCCTACATGCTTAATCACACAAGTCATATATGCTACAAAGAAAAGTATAATATTGTCTCACAATATTTTATTTAATTCATATATTTTTCTTTGAAGCTCAATAGTAATTTATCTTTTAAGTGGAATAGACAAGAGTTTAGGTCAATTGGTTTAAAGGTCATTCCATATTTAAAGTCAACACACAGATGACCATCATCACAAATCTCAAACACATTGTCAAAGCTCACTCACAATAGTTTAATGTGTGAGGTACATAAGATACATGTAATAACCTATATCAAGTACTCCAAACAAGTTCTAACAAAATTAATAAAAAATTAATTTACCAATTATGAACCTTACTAATAATTGATAGCAAAATAACATGTAAAAAAAATAATAAATCTTTTTCTTTTTTCATTTTCATTTTTTTTATATAATAAAGAATATAGAAAAAGAAAACTCCAAATATACAATGAACATACTTGCATGCATGAATATATAAAAATCATGAGTAATGCACATGCATGCACCAAAGTATCTACTCATTGAGGTACACCATCACTCTTACCTTCAAGAGCACTATGATCATATTCATAATCTCTCATGTCACTCTTCTTAAGCCAGAAATTCCTAGAAGCAGATTTAATTCTAGTTAATTATGCCATCAGCTCGGTCAAGTGACTAACCTGATTAATAAGGAAATCAACCCGACTAGATATATTTTGACTTCTTTTCCTATTCAAAAGTTTGTAACACCTAGGTCTTATGTATCCAAGTTCACCACAATTATGACACTTAGGGATAAACCTAGATCCAAATCTACGTGGTTGCTGATATTGATTTCTGGCCTAATTGATCCTATGACATCTAGTAGGCCTCTATCCTAAAATATCCGTGTTCTTGGGGTTCAGGATTTGCATATCTAGGTTGGTTTGTGGTAGGGACAAAAGTGGTATTGAAAGTACTAGAAGTATTATGATCAATCGATTTATATCATAGACTTTCCCTATTTCCAACGGCGTGTTCAACCTTAGAAGATCGTCAAGTTTCTGAGATCCATTCAAGAAGGAATGAAGTTAAGCATTGAATTTTTCAAGATCACTTGTCAGGGTTTTAACCTCAGTTTCTAAATTCATATCGACTAGTCTTAACTTATTAAGGTTTTTAGTAGACTCCTGAAGGTTAGATATGAGTCTCTCTATTTCTAGCTCAATCTTATGTACCTTCTTAAAAGTGACACTATTAACCTTTTTCAACTTAAGGCAATCTTGAAATAAATTATCAATGGCCTTATATAAGTCACGCTCATCTTCTAACCCTTCTTGTGAAGAGTTAGATTTTTCTCCATCCTCAAGTAACTCACTCTTCACCACAGAAATGAATGTCATATAATTCCCTATTTCATCAGGAGTGGACTTCTCACTTTGATTATCTGAGCTAGACTTGTCATCAGATAAAGTATCATTCATAGATTTGCCTTAGGTTTTCTTATTTTCAAATTTAACATGACCCAAACCCGGGCACTCATGATGCCTCGCAAACCTGTTCCAAGAATCTCTAGTGTTACTCCTTTCACGTTTATCTTTCCTAAATACACTAGATTCACTCTTATATCTCTCAGGAGATTTATTCTTATTCTTAAGGAATTTCTTAAATTTCCTAGCACGGAAGGTAAGGTCGTCATCCTTAAGTTTTTTATCATCAGAAGTGTCACTCTCAGCTTCCCTAATAGTATTAAGGGTTATGGATTTTTCTTTCCTAGAGTGAGGTAGGCTAAGCTCATATGTTTGGAGAGATCCTACGAGTTCTTCAATTTTAATTACCTCTAGGTCTTTACTCTCTTCAATAGTAGTCACCTTAGATCTAAATTTCCCAAGTAGGGATCTTATCACTTTTCTTACAATTTTAACCTCTGAAATTTGCTCACCTAAATTGAAGCCAGAGTTGACTATATCTTTCAATTTAACATAGAAATCATCAAAAGACTCATCATATCTCATCCTAATTTTCTCAAATCTAGCATTCAACATATGTAGTTTAGAGATTTTTATGACCTTGGTTCCCTCATGTATAGTCTCAAGAATATCCCAAACTTCTTTAGCAGTCTTTCACATCGACACACACATAAACTCTTTAGATGACACGGCCATAAATAAAGAAAGAAGGGCTTTACTGTTCCAGTTATACTCATCAAAATTAGCCTTAGATCAAGTAGAAATATTGGTAGGGATAATTACACATACAATAGTGGTAGTAGCAGTCCAACCATTTTGAACACTCACCAAAACCCGCTCTTCCCTAGACTTATAGAAAGTTCTCATTCTAACCTTCCAATAAACATAATTACTGACATCAAGATAAGGAGGAACAGACAATGATTGACTCATCTAGACAATTGAGGTCAAGAATCGCAAATAACGCTTTGATACCACTTGAATGTTTTAAATTATTCGAATATTTAGACCCAATGTGCGGAATTACACAATTACAAACAACAAGTTAGTTTTTAATTGTTTCTAGATCAGTAAGTCAACCAAGTCAATTTTATCCTAAGTTTGAATACCAAAATTTGTAAATAAAAAGAAATAAATAATGCCGATATGATTGTGGAGAAAACCTTTTGTAAATGATAAAAAACGCAGGGTACTTTGCCAATCAATAATCTACTATAAACGAAAATTAAAATAAACGTGTCCACTTTTATTACAAAAAGTACAAGTGATGTTTGAAACTTTAATGAACACGTTTTTGAGAGATTTTTATTTTAGAAAAGGTTTGAATCAGATTCCCCCTTTGTCAAACATACATTTTTTATTTCCAAGCATTAGATCAAAATTCATCTTGCCTTCGATGAATTTATAAATGACTTTCGTCAAATCTTCAACCTTTTCTATTAAAGAAGTGTTTTCTTTAACTAATAAATCGTAATCAACATTTTCTTTTTGTTTTCTAAAGTTTTCTTTAATTCATCTTTTAATAAAGAGTTTTTCTTTTTGAGAATAGAGTGACTCAAGGCAAGTTTTTCAAAATTTTCGAGCAATTCATCATAAGAGTTAAATAATTCATCATAAGAATATTTTTCTTTTATACTTACCTCTTCTTCGAGGTCCATGAAGCACATGTTGGCGATTTCGTCTTGACTATCGCTTTCATTTTGGTTTTCATCATCACTATCGTCCCAAGTGGTTTGGAGTGCCTTTTTCTTGAAATTCTTCTTTTTGTTCGGGCACTCGGTTCTTTTGTGACCGGGTTTGTCACACTCATAACAAATGATTTTCTTTCTTCTCATTTTTCATCATTCCTTTGAAATTTTCTATTGTTTCGAAATCTCCACCATTTCTTGACAAGGAGGACTAGATCATCGAGCTCTTCATTGCTCATGTCGTTGTTTGTTGTTTCTTCTTCAATTGCCGATTTTAGAGCAATTTGACGTTTTGGAGTCCCTTTTGATTCCTTTTTGTTTTTTCTCGTCATCTCCTTGATTTCGACATTGTTGGGTTTATAGGTCATCAAAGTACCATAAAGTTCTTCCAAGGGATATGTGTTCACATCCTTGGTGTTTTCTATCAACATTCGTATAAGACTCCATTCCTCCGAGAGTGACCTAAGCATTTTGCTTACAAGTTCACCTTAGTATATTTTCGATCAAAACCCTTTAAACCATTCACAATATCGGTAAAACGAGTAATCATATTAACAATAGATTCATCTTGTTTCATAAATAAATTTTTGAATTCTTTAACTAACATATTTATTTTAGTTTCTTTAACCTTACTTGTCCCAACATGAGTAACTTCGAGAGCATGCCAAATATCATAGGCCGAGTCACATGTGCTAATCCTATTAAATTCATTTCTATCTAGTTCACAATAAAGCAAATTTTTGGCCTTAGCATTTAATGATAATTTTCTTTTATCTTCTTCATCGTATTCCTCTCTAGGTTTAGGGATACTTTGATCGGGTCTTCCATCAATCTTAATAGTTTTTGTAGGTACATAGGGACCATATTCAATTATTTCCCAAATATTATAATCAATTGATTGAACATAGATCATCATCCTAGCCTTCCAATAGTTGTAGTGTGTGCCATTAGAGAAAGGAGGTCGGTTTGTGGAATGTCCCTCAAGATTTTGAAACATGGTGTTAGCCATTACTCAAGATTGTGAAATTTTTAAAAAGGTGAGTATCTCGCTCCGATACCAATTGAAAGCCCAAGATTGACTAACTAAGAGGGGGTGAATTGGTTATAGAAACTTTTTTTGTTAAAAACTAAACTATAATGTAATAAGCAAGCAAATAGTAGAAGACAACTAAACACAAATAAGCGAGTGGGTGGAACAAACGTAATTTGCACAAAGTAAAAGCGTTAAGTAAAAGGGATAGAATGCAAACGATGTTGTTATGGAGGTTCGATCCCAAACATGATCTACGTCCCTCGTTACCAAGCTCCCCGGCACGAGCAAGGCCCTTTCACTATGTTGATTTACTTATGGTGCAATCCAACCCTTTACAACACTTCCGGTGACTTACAACAAGGAACACCGATCCTTATACAATGTTGAGCTTCAATAGACCTCAACACGACCTACAATTTCAAGATGAGTTTACAAGTGAAATCTCCTATTCTTAGTGAAAAATGAATACAAGGTTAAGTATAAGAAGATAAGTAAGCAAACATTTTAATGGATAGCAATGAATGAAACTCAAGTGTTTTGTGTGTAAATCTTTGATGTATAAAAAGATTTTCAAGACTTAACTTGATCAAAGATGTTTCAAGAGCAAAACGATTTGATATGTTAGCTCAAAAGAATATCAATTGAATGCTCAAAAGGCTATTTTTCAAATGGTAGGTGAGTTGATATTTATAGTAGTTAAAAAATGCCAAAGTTTCTGTCAAACCGGACATTCAGTTCAGAACCGAACGACCGAACTTACCGTTAGAACAACTTTGTTAGAACGGTAAAAAAAGTGATCGTTGCTGGCGAACCGGACGTCCGGATGACTAGATTTGTTCAGGGTCATTTTTCTTTTTGCATTGTTTGCAATCAATGATGTTTTTACCTGATTTTTCAAAGTAAATTTGTTTTGATAGTTTTCAAGAAATAGGAAGGAAAAACTTTCCTTTGAGAATTAATTTTGTGCATACATTTTTCGTCTCTTAAATATTGTTGTGTAGGAGAAAAACATTACTTGAGCTCTCAAAGTGTCATTGCCAAAAATTAAAGTGATTTACCTTTACAACCGAGTCAAAAGAAATCTAGTTACAAAGTCTTCGATAATTTGGCGCGAGTTGCTCGATTTGTTGCTTGGTTTGAAATGTCGTAAAGCTTGTCTTCATGAGTGCCCGATTGATCTTTATTTTAGCTTCCTTGATTGACGACTTCTCGTTCAATAGTTTTGTCTCAATTTGCCAACATGTAATAAAATTAAAGATTAAATTAGAGATAAACATAAATTGTTTGTTATAATCAAAACATACGGTTTGACCATATGTCAACAATTGTTTGTGGAGCGGGTGGTATATCGGTATCTTCATCGTCATTTTCATCACTGTTAAAAGGTAGAGTAGATGGACCCGAGGTGGGGTTTGGACCCTTTCGTATATGCCACCCATTGACCATATTCTTTAACTATTTTCATGCATTTAAGTGTTTAAATGTTGATGGTGTTAGTGGGTTTTGGTGAAATATATGCTTCATCATCTAATACAATGTTAAAATGTTTGAAAATTTTGGGAAGAAGCATGCAATATGGTAGGGCTTTGATAGCTCGTGTGGAGTGCACTACTTTCATAAGGCCTATTGCAATAGTTGGAAAATCAAGTTTCCTACTTATAAGAAGTGAACGAGAAAGAAGAGATCAAATGAGCTCACTTCATCCCAATGGCCTTTTCGTGGAACAATGACATTTGCAATAATGTTATGTAAAACTTTGCAAGGGAGAGATAATTGATGCGTGCTAACTTTGGGGACATTTTCAAAATTCTTCCCGGTGACGCGACGACAGGCCTCGGTAGGGGCATAACCGTCGAGCTTGGGATGCGTTTTGTGTAAAAATATTTGAGTGCTACATTCTTCAAGTTCTAAGAGATCGCGAATGAGTGCTCGGTTAATAATAACACGTTTTTTTTTTAATAAAATAAGAAATTTCATTCGAAGGTGAAATCGCCATGGCTTGATAAAATTCTTGCATAAGGCGTGGATATGCATTTTCCTCTAGTGTGGCAATAGAAATCCAACCCATTTTTTCAAAAATTTCTTCAATGTGAAATGCAAGTATTTCAATGGTAAAATCGGCAAAATCAACATTCTTACCAATTAGAATGGGTGATTTTCAAAAGGATTAACCGGCACCTCGAGTACAAAATCCGTGACTTCGTAGGAAAAGGGTGGAGGAAAGCATCGTACCGTGCTCTTGAGTTGTTTCCCTTTGCTACTAGTGCTTGCCATGGGTGAAGATCGAAGGTGTGCATGTGAGAGATCTAGGGTACAGAAATTTTGGGTAAAAATGAAGATTTTGATATGAAAAGTGAAATTTTGTGAAGAATTGAAATTTAGAAGTGATGGGTTTTGTAAACTGGGGTTGCATTTGATGTTTTGAGATGATAAAGTGAGGTATGGAAAAGAGATTTAGGGAGAGAAATGAGAAAGAGAGAGACGTTCGCGATTTTAAAATCGCTTCAGTTCGCTAAACCGGACGTCCGGTTTGGCAGAAATTTTTTACCAAACTAGGGCTGATCTGGGCGATCCAGTTTTGAACCGGAAGTCCGGTTTGTCGTCCGGATCACCGGAAAGTGGGTATGGATCACATAAAAAGTATGTAATTTTAATCATACACTTCTTTTTCATTGATTATGCCTAAACCTCTTCGAATGAAGGTAAAACAGTCGAGTGCAAAGTTTTGGTGAAGATGTCGGCCAACTGGTTTTCAGTATCAACCAACTCTAACGTGATGTCACCCTTTTGAACATGATCTCTAAAAAAATGATGTCAAATTTCAATATGCTTAGTTCAAGAGTGCAAAACAGAATTTTTAAATAAATTTATGGCACTAGTGTTATCACACATAATAGGAATACGATCGTAGCATAAATGAAAATTATTAAGAGTTTGTTTCATCGATATCACTTGTGCACAACAACTTGCGACCGAGATATATTCGGCCTTGGCCATAGATAATGCCACAAAATTTTGTTTCTTGCTAAACTACAATACTGGAGCAAAACCCAGAAAATGGCAAGCGGCACTAGTGCTTTTTTGATTAATTTGACATCCGACCCAATCGGCATCTGAATAGCTAAGTAGGTCAATGTGAGTATTGTTAGGATACCAAAGTCCTAAGGTTCGAGTCCCACTAAGATACCTAAATATTCTCTTTACGGCTTTAAGATAGGATTCCTTAGAATTTGATTGAAATCGAGCACATAAGCATACACTAAACATAATATCGGGCCTATTAGCAGTTAAATAAAGAAGGGATCCGATCATACCTTGATATTTAGTGACGTCAATGGAGATACCTTGATCATCTTTGTCAAATTTTATGGATGTGCTCATTGGAGTATTCATTTGCTTTAGATCATTCATATCGAACCTCTTCAACATGTCTAATATGTACTTATTTTGATTTATGAATATTCCATCACATGTTTGTTTGATTTGAAGTCTGAGAAAGAACTTAAGTTCTCCCATCATGCTCATTTCAAATTCCATGCTCGTGTTTTTCAAAAATTCTTCACTAAAATGAATATTTGTTGTCTCAAAAATAATGTTATCCACATAAATTTGAACAATAAGTATATCTTCCTTATGATTTTTAATGAAAAGGGTAGTAGTATCTGCCTTTCCAATTGAAAAACCATTTGAGAGTAGAAATTTGCTCAACTATTCATACCAAGCTCTAGGATCTTGTTTTAGACTGTAAAGAGTAAAGACATGGTTTGGAGACTTGTGATTTGTAAAGTCGGGTGGTTGTTCAACAAGCACTTCTTCTTGAATAAGTCCATTGAAAATGTGCTTTTAACATCCATTTGATAAAGAGTAAAATTTTTGTGACATGCAAATGCAAGAAGCATGCGAATGGATTCTAATCTAGCAACCTGTGCAAATGTTTCTTCATAATCAATGACTTCTTCTTGATTGTAACCTTGGTCCTATAATCTAGCCTTGTTATGCACAATAATTCTATTTTCATCTCGTTTGTTTCTAAAGACCCATTTAATACTAGTTATGGTTTGATTATTTGGTCTAGCAACTAAATCCCAAACATGGTTTCTTTCGAATTGATTTAGTTCTTCTTGCATTGCTAGAATCCAAAACTCATCAAACTCGGCTTCTTTAAAAAATTTAGGTTCGATTTGTGAGACGAATGCACAACTACTAAGATAATTTCTAAGAGAAGTTCTAGTAGTGATACCTTTTGATGGACCTATTATTAACTCATTTGGATGAGAGGAGACGAATTTCCATTCATTTGGTAATGTGGGATCACTTTGTGCTTTGGTTGGCCTTTCTCCACTTTCTTGGTCATTGGGCTCCTTTGATTATTTTTCATTAGACATTCCTTTATTTCGGTCTTGAATATTCATTTGTTCGAAAGGAGTTTCCAAACCTACATCATCATCAATACCTTTCTCACGATTAAGAAGGTTAGTCTCATCAAAAGTGACATGCATAGATTCTTCAACAACTAGAGTTCTTTTGTTGAAGACTCTAAAAGCTTTACTAGACGATGAATATCCTAGAAAAATCCAACATCGGATTTTGAGTCAAACTTGCCCAAATTATCCTTTGTGTTTAAAATGAAGCATTTGCAACCGAAGACTTTGAAATAGCTAATGTTGGGAATTCTATTTTTCAAAGCTCGTAAGGAGTTTTGTTTTTCTTACGACTTACCAAAACTCTATTTATAATGTAGCATGTGGTGTTAACGGCTTCGACCCAAAGGTACTTAGGTAAATTATTTCATTCAACATGGTCCGAGTCATTTCTTACAATATACGATTCTTCCTTTCTACTACATCATTTTGTTGAGGAGTTTTAGGAGTCGAAAAATTACGTTCATATCCATTTTCGTTACAAAAATTATCAAAAGAGAGATTGTCAAACTCTCTACCATGGTCACTTCTAATGGTTGTAATAGTGTAGCCCTTTTCATTTTCAACCTTTTTGCAAAAATGTTTAAAAGCTTTCAGGGCTTCATCTTTTACATTTAAAAATATGACACATGTAAATCTTGAAAAATCATCAACGATAACAAAGACGTAATGTTTACCGCCTAAGCTAGCCGTTCTTGATGGTCCAAAAAGATCCATGTGGAGAAGTTGCAACGGATTTGTGGTTGAAGAGATCACTTTTGGTTTGAAAGAGCTTTTTACTTGCTTTCCAAATTGACATACATCACAAATTTTATTTTTTTCAAATTTCAAATTCGGCAATCCTTTCACAAAACAATTTTTGGAAATTTTTGAAATAAGATCCATGTTAACATGCCCTAGCCTTCTATGCCAAAGCCATGTTTCATCCTTTAATCCGAGTAAACAATGTTCATTCTTTTATATTCAATATTCATGATATAAACATATTTATTTCGGCTTCCTATGAAAATTACCTCTTTTGATGTAGCATCCTTAATTAGGCATTTGGAAGAATCGAATTTTATATTGTAACATTTATTACTTAATTGACTAATCTTTTGCAAATTATACTTGAGGTTATCAACTAATAGAACATTTTCAATAGAGGGGGATGAGTGATTGTTAATGTTGCCAATTTTAATAATCTTTCCCTTTGCATTGTCACCGAAAGTTACATGACCCACATCCTTCTTTTTGAGGTTTGATAGTAGTGATCGATCTTCGGTTATATGCTTCGAACATCCACTATCCAAAACCCATTTGCTCTTGTTTTTCTTCGGTACTTTCAAGTACAATTTAATTTTTGATTTTTAGTACTCATACAAACTTGGGTCCTTGGTAGTTAGTTTTTGAGGATCCTCTAATCCACTTATTTTTGTTTTCAAAATATAATTTCTTTTTAGCTAAACAATTAAAATAAATGTGTCCACTTTTATTACAAAAAGTACAAGTGATGTTTGAAACTTTAACGAACATGTTTTTGAGAGATTTTTGTTTTAGAGAAGGTTTGAATCTGATTCCCCTTTTGTTAAACACACATTTTTTTTTATTTCCAAGCATTAGATCAAAATTCTTCTTGCTTTCGGTGAATTTATAAATGACTTTCATCAAATCTTCAACTTTTTCTTTTAAAAAGTGTTTTCAAGGGCCATGAAGCACATGTTGGCGATTTCGTCTTGACTATCGCTTTCATTTTTGTATTCATCATCACTATCGTCCCAAGTGGCTTGGAGTGCCTTTTTCTTGAAATTCTTCTTTTTGTTCGGGCACTCGGTTCTTTTGTGACCGGGTTTGTCACACTCGTAGCAAATGATTTTCTTGTTTCTTTCTTCTCATTTGTCATCCTTCCTTTGAAATTTTCTATTATTTCGAAATCCCTTCCATTTCTTGACAAGGGGAACTAGATCATCGAGCTCTTCATCACTCATTTCGTTGTTTGTTGTTTCTTCTTCAATTGCCGATTTTAGAGCAATTTGACGTTTTGGAGCCCCTTTTGATTCCTCTTTGCTTTTTTCTCGTCTTCTCCTTGATTTCGGCATTGTTGAGTTCATAGGTCATCAAAGTATCAAAAAGTTCTTCCAAGGGATATGTGTTCACATCCTTGGTGTTTTCTATCAACATTCGTATAGGACTCCATTCCTCCAAGAGTGACCTAAGCATTTTGTTTACAAGTTCACCGTTAGTATATTTTTGATCAAAACCCTTTATACCATTTACAATATCGGTAAAATGAGTAATCATATTAACAATAGATTCATCTTGTTTCATAAAATTTTTGAATTCTTTAACTAACATATTTATTTTAGTTTCTTTAACCTTACTTGTCCCAACATGAGTAACTTCGAGAGCATGCCAAATATCATAGGCCGAGTCACATGTGCTAATCCTATTAAATTCATTTCTATCTAGTGCACAATAAAGCAAATTTTTAGCCTTAGAATTTAATGATAATTTTTTTTTTATCTTCTTCATCGTATTCCTCTCTAAGTTTAGGGATACTTTGATCGGGTCTTCCATCGTATTCCTCTCTATCAGTATTTTTCCTTGAGTTCGGCTAATTTGGAAGAGGTTATAGAAGATTGGATTTTGGCAGCCCCCAGTTGGCTAATTTTTAATGCGTGTATTGGAAGTTGTTTAGATACAGCTGCCCCCCTTGGAAATAGGTGAAACCGTCAAATCACGTGCACCAATATCAACATTAATAACCTTATAATTTCACTTCGGTATTGAGCCCCATCACTTCAGAACTGAGGCATTTCAAAATGAATTTGAGCTTCAATAAGCATTTCAGCCTCGGCTAGTTCAACTATGGACTCGCCTCCGTTTCAAAATGAATCCAATTATCCGTAGACGCTCCGATCATGACGCACTTTTATTCTCAGGTAAGCTAGGCTTATTTCACTCTTTCAAACTCCATGGCTGACATGAATAATCACACATGGACTTTGTGGACTAGCATGATGGACTACAAATTTTAAAATTTTTTAACTTCATTACTGAAGTCCATGCATGACATAAATAATCATACGTGGACTTGGGGGACTATTGTTACGACTCGTCACTAGTGACTGCCACGTAGCCATCAGAATTAAGCTGTGGGATCCGATCTGAACCAACCACCTTATCTGAGGCCCTGTCATCAGCAGAGGTACAATCACTTCTTAGGCACCTCCTGGATCCGAGGCCTTATTATCAGTAGAGGCCCAGTTGCTAGTGAAGGCCATGTGCGGGGATATGCTCATGATGAAGATCTTTATTTGAATGATTTGTGTGACCTTTGTAAAAAGTGTATTTGTGTCCTGTCTTGTCAATGTAAGAACATTAAATGCTTTGAAAAGTTAGGAAAGTCAACTTGATGGCTAGGATTTGATGCTTTGGCCGAGGAGATGAGGCCACGTGTAAAATGATCCAGGGGTCACCATTCCATTTGTAACACTATAAATACCCCCATCATGTAATAAATGAAGGCTAATGCAACTTTAAATATTCAGAGCAACCAACTTCATTCTTTCATTAAGATTATTACAACTACAAATATTACTTTCAGAGATTGATCGTTATACAATCTTGTTTTGTAAATCTTGCCGGAGTCCGAACGGAAACGTCTTATGTCGTTGAGCTTCTCCCACGCCCAAGCAATCTCGACCGTAGATCTGTCTTAACGTGCTGGATATGGCTTACGCATGCATGAGTGAGCCTGTCATCTGCTGAGTTGGTTTTTCGAAGTCAGGAGATGTCAACAACTGTACATGTTCATTATTAGCAAATTCAACCATTTGAAACACAGTTAATTGTTTATATTTTTCTTATTTCTATCATTTTATCTACCATTGCACGACAAAATCTATACAATTTGACAATCATTATTTTAAAAAAAAAATTTACACACTCATTTTTAACCACGTATTCATGTAATAAAATATTCTGTACTTAAATCAATTTTTTTTTTAAATAATACTTGTTAAACAGGAGCACAAATTATCCAACATTTGACTTTTCCGAATGTAACTCACTAGCTTTTTGAGAAATATTATTAGTAATTTAAAATATTTTTTTAATCAAATTTTATTTTCATGCGCTTTCAAAATTACTGTTCATGGTTATTCACGAATTTTGTGATCTCCACTTCATGTAACGTGTAGGGAGTTGGACCCACTTTATGTAACGGGTACTGTGTGAAACAGGGGGACCCACGAGAAATTCGACATTATGGTGTAGAAGAGAATTGACGGTCATGGAAGACCAAAGAATTCTAGAGCAGTTGCGATTGTGACATGTGATTAATAATAAATTTAGTCAAACACGAAAACTCTTTATTTTTGAAGAATATATTCTATCATTTGAAAATTATCTATAAATTTAGAGAATTCAAATCTTGAAGTACTCTAACAATCTCTTTATATTTAACATTTAATTTTACTAGTCCTGAAAAATATTTATTATTTTTCTTTATCATTTATTTTAACTAGCATTTTTTAGATTTTTTTATTGTTTTTCTACATTACAAATTGAAACACTTTGAATTCATTTAATTATAGAGAGTGAATTTGAAGAGTCAAACACTCTCTAAATTAAAATGTTAATTGAAAGAGTCTCTTGGAGCATACTTTTAAATGTTGACTTTTTAAAATAGAGAGTATCTCATATTTAAATAGTCTCTTGATAATGCTCTTACGAGTTACCAATTCAATTTTGATTCGCTATATATTTATCATATTTTAATAAAATGGGTTGTTATATTATTGTGACTAAATTCATACAACAAAAGACCCAAAAATTGAACAAAAGAATAAATCACTATTACAAAAGATACTAAGATTAAATGGAAAAAGATTTCACATTATACTAATGATCAGTTTAGCATGATTTTTGCTTCCTATAGAAAAGATTTTGGAGGAACCTATTTTAATTTTTTTTTTGAAAGCTAATTTTTAAAAATACATCATATTCCGAAAGTACTTTTAGATGAAATCATATTAGACTAGTTTTTTTTTTTTTTTTCTAAAACCTCTTCTAACTATTAAAATTAGAAAAATGATCCAAAAGCAACTTTTAAATCTCAAAAACTCATTTTTTCACTTTTCAAAAGACATGCCAAATGGTTGTTATATTATTGTGAGTAAATTCATACAACAAAAGACCCAAAAATTGAACAAAAGAATAAATCACTATTACAAAAGATACTAAGATTAAATGGAAAAAGATTTCACGTTATACTAATGATCAGTTTAGCATGATTTTTGCTTCCTATAGAAAAGATTTTGGAGAAACCTATTTTAATTTTTTTGAAAGCTAATTTTTAAAAATACATCATATTCCAAAAGTACTTTTAGATGAAATCATATTAGACTAGTTTTTTTTTTTTTTTTTCTAAAACCTCTTCTAACTATTAAAATTAGAAAAATGATCCAAAAGCAACTTTTAAATCTCAAAAACTCATTTTTTCACTTTTCAAAAGACATGCCAAACTTGCCCTATCAATTCACTTTGAGGAACCTCTATCTCTATATCACTTCACTTAACCACTAACTATTATTCAATTCACTCAAGTATTTCTCTTAAAGTACTTCTGCACTCATTGTCTTTCTCGCATACATACATATACAACAAATTAGTGGCGGACGCAGCACAAAAGTTCAACCCGGACGGATGTTGACCATTGACCATCGACAATCAACAATCGTAAGAACGAGGTTGTTTATTAATATTTAATTAAATAATATTAAAAATTATTCAATATATATGTAAACGAACTAAAGTATAAAAATTATATATATATGAAAACATAATTCAATACAACCGAAAATACTAAAGAAATACGCGATACAACATACTATGTAACTGTGATATTAGACAACTGTATTCTACGGGGTCTTATGTTTTGAAAACATTGCAATATTGCCTCATTCTCAATTTTTGCAAAAATCTCTTTGTCATTCAACAAGTTTCAAAATGGAAATATTTACTGATTAGTGTACGACAAAAACTAAAAAATGAACAACACAGTTCAACATATGTTCATTTTGTTGTATATATTGAGAAACATATTAAGTTCACAACATACTCTTTGGAAACTAATATTGAGCAGTATACCATGCACACCCCCTATAGAAACTTCAATGAAATTTGCCATCAATTGTACAATTCATTCATTCATTTATTACAAGCTTTAGCATAATGAATTAACAATTCAATAGTTAGTGGACTTGTCAAGAATGATTCAGGAAACCAATAAGTAACTAGTGTTAATTAATTAAAACAAGAACAAGAAAAAGGAAAAGTTAATATGGACAGTAAATCAACAGAAATAATTTTTTTTTTGAAGTTACTAATCTGTCTATAGAATCATAAGCAAACCATGAAGGCAGATAATTTATCAACCTTAATTGAACTTTGTCACTCTAACATATATTGGTATCTAACAAGAGACGGGAACCCCATTTCCGCGCTTGTCTCTCTCTTCTAAATGCTCACTCATTTGTAGAATATATATAACCCAGCCAAGCATTGAAATGGATTCAGTACATCACCGTAGAGGAGGAATCCAAATGTTTCAACTATTGACATCTAACTTTAGTAATGAATTAGTGAAAACAATCCCATACCTTGAAAAACTGAAAATTGAAGTGCTAATCTTTTTAATTCTTGTTGTTTTCTTCAAACTCATAAATGTATTCTCACAAAAAAAAAAATGAACTGAAACAGAAAACAGGAAAAAGGCCGGACTGCCGGAGCATCGAGTTAATGTGATGATGAAAATTATTTCATTTAGTTGGGCCTCATTTTTAAAAAAAAAGGTCAAACTCTCTCAGGCCAAAACTTTTTTTTAAAAAAAAGAAGGCCCACCTGAGCAGTTTGTCTTCTTCCTTCATCCCCGTCTTCTCTGTCCTATTCTCTCTGTAACTGTCAACCATCCTCTGTTGAAGGCTCCGACGGATCCAGCACGAGCAACCACGACTCTTCGTCGGGTGCTAGGTCCGCCCCTGCAACACATATGGTGTTAATAGCGTTGAAAAATGACACTTTCATAATTCTAGATTTTTCTCTAAATGCTGGTGGATTTCTGCATAGATTTCTCCATATTTTTGTATTGTCTGTTTATTGAAGGTTGGTGCAAAAATCCTAAATTCCTGTAATAAATTTGTCTTTGATAGGCTTATTAATGTGATTGTCAAACCATATTATCTTTCTTGAAATTTAATTTTATAATAATCAAAAAGTCTTTCTTCGAATCTCATTTTACTACCGTTCATTTGACTTCCTCTAATTTCATATTTTAACTTTTGTCTACAATCTTCTATAACTAAGTCTTTTTTAATTATATTAAATGTACATCATGTATCTATTAAAGCTACTGAAATTAATTTTATCATTTTCTTCATTTGTACTTCTATTGGTATTCGAATACTTTTGGTTGGCTTTATTCTAGATATTTGACATATTATTTCTTCTTGATTTTTTGTTTCTAAATAGTTATTTTCTATGTAATTATCTACACATTTTTTCCCTTCGTTTCTAGAATTTTAATTCTATATTTTATTTCCCATAACGTTTCGTATATTTTGTCTATTCTATTATTTGTAATAATTATTCTATCTTCTACTTATTCTATAATATTGCTATAGTCTTTAGGTTTATTTTGAATTCTTCTTTTAGTCCTAAACAATTATTACGTTGAATTTCAAAACAGGTTTTACATTAATTTCTATTTTTATGTCCCAAGTCTATATTATGAACTAGAGAAGTCAATAGACTTGTATATATTTTGTTGAAAATCAAAGTCGCATATTTATAAGGAATGATTATGAATACAATTGTAATAATTTTTAAGGCTGCAGGAGTACAATTATCATTCACTAATAAACTTACCATTTACAACACTTCTTTTGAATGACACATTATAAAATACTTGTGTATATATGTCTTCAATATTGTAATTTCTGAGGAAGTATATCTCATGTTGTCTTGTATAGTTTTCAAATAACATCGTCTTTATACGAGATATTTATCATTTTTTTTTATGACTGTAGTAACATGATGATTCAAAAAATAGCTCTTATTGATTTCTTGGAAAATCTCAGACATATATGAGATTTTGAGAGTAAATATCTTTTATGTTGTAGACATTCATTACATAAAGAATATGCACCTTTAAAATCTTATTAGGAAACATCCTATGGAAAAAATCTAAATGAAGGAAAAAGAGTTCATTATTCTTTTAAGTACGCTACAAAAGTTGTCTTGTTAAAAACTTTGCCAAGAAAATCCAATAAAACAAAATATCTGTCAAGGAAAAAATAGTACAACGCGTATTTACTCCCCTAATGATAATATCACTTGTATTATGTTTCCGACATATTAAATCCTTGAAGGATAATATCAAAATCATACAAGATAAATTATCTATAATCATATTTATTACATGTATATCAAATTTCATGCATTGTCACGCTAATAAAATAGAGAGTTTTAATTACAATTACCACATGATAATGATCTATTTATACAAATTTTCGTAAAATTTATTATGTAAAGAGTCTCATATTTCATATTATGACTTTGCTTTGCTTTTTTTTTTTTTTTTTTGAATAAATATACACATTTAAGTATTCAGACTGTAAATTCAGAAACTTAAGATTTTTCTAGTAAGCCCCTATTTGATGTACATTTTGGGAGTAAGAATGCATTTTTACTGTTGATGTGATAGGGAATATGTGGTTGCAAAAGAAGGAAAAGTTATTGATGTGATGGAAACTATTATTTTATTGAAGAATGTGTGGTTGAAAATGAGTAGAAAAATGAGAATGAGAAAAATAATGTATATCAAACAGGGGCTAAGTTTGATTTTATAAGGATCGCGTTCAGAAACTTCATGTTTCTCTAGCAAATTCAACTTTAGTATGATCGTGTCATTTTATTTGATTAATTATTACTTCGATCTGTATATTTCAATGAATTTATTTCAATTTCTCGCTATTCATAATATGATATTGTCAACAACGTTTTTTTTCGATTACATTTCTTTTCCCATAATGACATAATTTATCGAAATATCTCAAGTTTCATTATTTTAAATACCTGAACCTCTTCTAGGTTTTAAAACTTGTTATGCCTAAATACTTTTCAAGAGTGTATGCCTCTCTAGTGGGATCATCTTTGCTAATTGCTCAATTTTTGTTTGGAGATTTTTATATTAGAATCGAATATCATCACATTTCAAGCGTGCCATCAAATATCATATTAACTAATTGTCCTTTAAAACGTTAATTCGAGTTGGAACATTTAAAATAAATGTGTGAAATATTATTGATATCTTTGGTTAGTAAATGCATTCATATTAATTATCCTTCGAACTCCTTGTTTGAATGATCTTTTGCGAGAATTCAGATGATGATTCATTTGTACATTATTTTCAATTTCTTAATTCCTCCCCTTAATATTAAGAGAATTGTCAAATCAAATTGGCAATTAACAATTTGCATTATAAAATATTACTCATTTGGAATAAAATTTCAAACTGTGCATTTATTCTCAATATCAAAATAAGTAGATAGAAAAATTTAACTCTAACCATAAGCTAATTATAACATAGAGAATTATAATATTGACATGATGCGTAATAACATTTCCTAAAAAGAAATGGAAAGTATTTTGTTTTCAATTAAATCAATTGGAGGAGTTTAACAAGTAATAATGTTAAACCATTTATCAATATCCCAACTAACATTTATCAAAAATGTTGAGATTAAGGATCACTAGCATTAATCAGACACACCATCTTGATTGTGTAATTTGAAAATTATACTCATAATTTAAAATTTGAGCAGTAATTTCACAAATATCATGTTGCGAACACTATACAATTATCTAGTAGATGTATGAAGTCAATTAAATACAAATAATATCCAAATTGTCAACATGGAGGGTGACAGGATCTTATATATCACCCTAATTAATTTTCAAAAATGTAGAGAATTCAGTCCATATTTTATTAGTGACGATCAATGACCATTTTTTAATAATTAAAAAACATAATATTTGAATTCTTTGGATTAAAGAATCTTCTAGTTTTTCGTTAAATATCCATTTGAATTTTTATTTTCCCATCATTTTTTAATCCAATGCTGGTCTAACTAAACATTCCAACAATAAAAATATAAAACTTATGGTTCAATACAATATTTATCAAAATGGCCACCAGAGTTAGTATAATGTACCAATCAACAAAAACTATTAAATTTTTTGTAAATTTCTCTTTTATTTAATGAGAACAGATTACTATCAGAAATTTATCTGTTCATATCACATAATATTTGCTTTTCTGGAGTCTCAAAACAACATTCTTAAGGAACGTTAATATAAATAAATTATTGTTTCTTTAGAAGTAATTAATTAAAATTACAATTCTTCAGGATCAATACAATATTTAATTGAAATATCTAAATTGTGATTCTTAAAAAATAACCTCATAATATTCTTCAAGAATATTAATAAATATGAAATTGTGCTTCTTTCAGAGTAACACAGTATTCTTTAATAATATTGATTTATATTAACTGATTCAAATAATTTTTCTTCTAGAATATTTAAATGTGTGAATCGTATTTCGTTACAGAATAACAATAATATCACGTTCTTCAAAAGTAATAACATATTATTGTTTAGAGTAATAAATTATATAAGAATTTATTCTTGTAAAAACATAATTTCTATTAGATTTTATATTATCATACTCTTTAATTTCTATTAGATTTTATCAAGTAGACAATGCTATCTTTCTAGATTATTTCCTCTACATCGAAGATTAGATCCTTGTGGGGCCACTCTAAGAATGACATTCCCTAAGTTCATCATCCTCTGATCTATCTACAATATGAAAATAATTTGTTAAAAAATTAATTACTTGTCTACCTAGATTATCTGCTAAAATATTATTTTTTCCATCTATGTGCCCTATATTGACTTTATAGCTATTTAATATTTCATCAGTTTTAACCATCTTTTATGTCTTATTTTATTAAAATTTGTCTTTTTGATTCTACTGTTTCTTCACAATATGTTCCAATAGTAAATTCGGTATTTAAAAATAATTTAAAACCTTCTATACTATGTATAATAGCCATTATCTCATAATCTAAATGGGTCAAGTATTTTCCTTTTATCTTATATTTTCTACTTGCATATCTACAAATATATTCTTCCATTTTTATCACTATATTTATTGGTTTAGAATATAAATTTTTTTTCCATCCTAGTTCACATATTCATTATCTAAAGATAATTCTAAAGGTGGTAAACTTTTAATTTATTTTTTAACCAATTCTATATGTGACTCATTAAAATATTTATCCTTTGCTAGATAACTTACTATACAATTGCCATACTTTCTTTTCTAAATCTTTAAAAAGATGTCTAGCATAATTCAAAAGTCCTTAAAAACTTTGTAATTTTTTAGTTTCTTCAATTTTGTCTGCAGTACATGTGGTTGAAGTTGGATTTTTCTTTCTCCTAAAATTACTCCTAAGAATTCAATTTTTTGCTTGTTTATTTTCATTTTCTTTTTACTTATAATTAAACCGTTTTCTCTGAATTTATTTAAAACTATTTATAAATGTTTCATACGTTCTTTCTGATTTTTACTATGTACTAAAATATCATCTATATACACGCAAAGAAATGAAAAAGAATTAAATATATAATCCATCTTTCTTTGAAAAGTAAGGGTGCATTTTTTAATCTAAATGGCATGACTAACCTTTCAAAATGCCCTAATGGTGTAGTGAAAAATGTCCAAGGAATACAGTCTTTTGCCTTTTTTATTTGTTAACATCCAGATTTGCAATCCAACTTTGAAAATATTTTACTATTTTGTATTTTATTTATTAACATGTCTTTGTCTGGTATTTTATATCCATCTCCGATATTATTATCATTTTGTCTTTTATAATTGATAATCATTCTTACTTTTCCTCTTTTAATTTCACAATGTTTTCTAACCATAAAAGCTACTAATCTATATTGATTGCTAGAGGACCTTATTACTTTCAAATCTAATAACTCTTTAATATTTATATTAAAGTCTTCCATGTCTTGATTTGTATGATTGATTTCTAATTTAACTACTATCTTATTTTTATCCCAATGTTTTATAGGGTCTTTTCCTATTATTTGAATCTTTTTGGCTAATTCTAAAATTCTATCTATACCATCTACGTTAAATGATATTTTATTGAAAATTATCAATTCTTTAGTTCTGGGTATAAAATCAGCTTTTAAGGATGTGCAGGTTGAAGTTGCTGCTAATGTACATGTTGGGGCTACAGATCCTGCTTAGGATGATGAATATGAAAATGGTATTTTGGAGGATTTTAGTGATTCAGAGTATGAGCAAGAAGATGTACCCAGGATGATAATGATGACAATAAATATTTCAGGTTGAATGATGGTTTCGATAATGGTGTTGACAATGTAAGGGCTGAGAAAAATGATAAGGCGACTAATGGAAAACAGGTCGAAAAATGAAAGACAAGTCAGATATGTCAAAAATGAAGAAAATAGGTTGTGAATCAGACGTCAAGATAATTTTCATAAGAGTTATATGCATACCAACAGCCAAGTTTTAGAATTACTCCTTCTATCCTCTAAAGTTAGGCTTGTTTCCATTTTCACACAGATTAAGAAAATATAATTAATATGGTTGAAAACTATAATTTTTTTCTTACATTTTTTTATAATATCCCCCTACAATAAATCATGTTTTAATTAGGAATAGTTCATGTTTGTTGATATCAAGGCACCTTAGATAAGGTATATTAGAAAACTAAAAAATCAACTATACATTCACCAAGGAAAGTTGCCTATAATTTGGGACATGCGAAAAATAAAAGCAAGCATATCTTTATAGGACGGAGGTAGTAACACATTCATAGGTGAACATACATGCACCATGGTTTGGCAAAACAGAAGAGTGCATACTGGCAAAAAAAAATATATATACATAAGTTCATGTCTGATCCCAAAATGCCGTTTTATAGAAACTGTTAAAAAAGATTGCATGTATGAGATATCAAAGCTTCAGTTTTTGATGAAGTGCATAAGGAGTTCGAATTTATGATGAAGTGGGATCGCAAGGCAAAATAATGATTTCATGATAACTTTGGATTTGTCCGTTTTTGGCGAATTAATAGTCTAATTTGAGTGAAAACGGGCCAAGGATCACAACTCATCGCCTTCGGCCATGACGTACGTCGGATTTCGGACATATTCCATCGTTTAGGCTCTCGATTACGCGTTTTTGCCGTTTATGGTAATTTTTATTTTGGTAATATCTCATTCAATAAAATTCGGATTTTGATTCCGTTTGTTGGAAGACGATCCTGAATATTAGGAGTTTCCATTTAAGTTAGAATCTCGAACTTTTCCATTTATGGAAAAATATCATTTTTTTTTATTATTTATTTTCCGAAATTTACTAGGATTTTGCTATTTAAACCATTGTAAGCCATTCGAGGCAGACATTATTGAATTGAATAAAACTTTCGTGAGTTTATCTCATATTTGTGAGGTTGTTCATCTTTCCTATAATCTTCCGCTACGTCAGTTGGTATCAGAGCCCAGGTTTTGTGGCTAGATAAATCGAGGTGGTGGAAAATTCTCATGAGATGGTGGATCCATGGTAACGTAGTGGGTACAGGCTATGATGGATTATCTCGATGAGTGGTGATTTACCTCGTGAACCTTGTTTGAGGGGGGGATTGTTGGGGCAAACAAGTCCCACATCGATTGTGGGAAGAAAATAAATCCACCATATAACTTTAGTGGGCTACTCCACCCATTACCAATTGGTTTTGGGATGGAACCTCACTTGGGCCTGGTGGAGTGGGCCTGGTGAAGTCCCAGTAGAAGAGGTACATAGACGTGATGAAATCACACAGCTGCGTCAACAAGTGGAGTTGCTGACACGGCAATTTGCTGCACTCATGCCGCAATATCATGCGCCGGTGGCCCCGTCGGTTGAGGATTCTGATGATGAGAATCCGTTTGCACAACCTGAGCATCCAATAGATCTGCCAGTTCGACGGAAGGGGTGGTCAGGATGAGAACAGGGGTTGGGAATCAGGATTCAAGGTTGATATTCCTAAGTCCCATGGTGGATTAAGTCCAGAAGAGTTCTTGGATTGGGTGACTGTAGTGGAGGAGATCTTGGAATTTAAGGAGGTTCCTGCTGATAAATGTGTGCCTCTCGTTGCAACGAGGTTTCGTGGACGAGCAGCAGCGTGGTGGCAACAGACTAAAGTGAAGCGAACCAGGTTAGGAAAGTCCAAGTTTATATCGTGGGATAAATTGAAGAAGCAGTGTCTGCCCTACTACTATGTTCGGACCATGTACCAACAACTGCAGAATCTACGTCAAGGCGTCAAAACGGTTAGTGACTATACAACGGAATTTTATATGTTGATTACGAGGAATGAGGTGATGGAGACAGATGAGCAGTTGGTGTCACGATATGTGGGTGGTCTTCGTCCCCAAATACAAGACACTCTGAATATGTTTGATCCTGTGACAGTTTCTGAGGCATATCAGAGGGCATTACAGATAGAGAAACAGCAGGCCAGGAGAAATACAGTTCCTTTTTCTGCAGGCAGTTCTTCCAATAATTTACAGCAGCAGATGACACGTCCTGGTAATCCTACTCAACCTGGCCCTCCTAGACCTAACCCTGTTCAACAGCCAGCGCGTCCTGGAGGTGGTATTCGTTGTTTTGCATGTGGTGGTATAGGTCATAGACAATCTGAATGTCCCAAGAATCCGCGCAGAGGACTCTTTCTTGATGAGAGGTATGACGATTATGAAGGTCCACCTGTATTTGACAATGATGACATCGAGGAAGTCGGAGAGGAGGAAGAGTTTGTAGTTGGTGATGTGGATCAAGCATTGGTGGTGAGGCGGAGCTTTCTGACTCCACTAGAGAATAACACTGACTGGCTGCGTAATAATATCTTTCAGTCGACGTGTACTGTTGGGGGTAAGATATGTAGATTTGTTATTGATTCTGGTAGTTGTGAAAATGTGGTGGCTTTAGAGGTCGTTAAGAAGCTGGGTTTGCAGACTGAGAAACATCCTAAACCGTATAAATTAGCTTGGTTGAAGAGGGGTAACGATGTAGAGGTGTCTCAGCGTGCTCGAATCAGTTTTTCCATTGAGCCTACCTACAAAGATCATGTATTATGTGATGTCATAGAGATGGATGCGTGCCACTTGCTGTTAGGGAGACCGTGACAGTTTGACCGTCATTCGCTGCATGATGGATATACCAACACGTACAGCATTCTGTTTGGGGGTAAGAAGATTGTGTTACTACCGGATAAGGGTTCAGTGAAAATAGTTGGAGAAAGCGCCAATTTACTGACCAGAGCAAAGTTTGAAACAGTGATGGAGGAGTCTGAGGTCGTGTATGTGCTGGTGGGAAAGTCCATTGACAGCGAGCAGGAGGTTCCTTGTAGGGTTCAGCCATTACTAAAGGAGTTTCAGGAGGTCTTCCCAAGAGAGCTTCCAGATTGGTTGCCACCACTGCGGGATATTCAGCATCAGATTGACTTGGTGCCTGATGCTTCTCTGCCTAGCCGGGCGCATTACAGAGTGAGCCCTACTGAACATGAAGAGTTGCGTAGACAAGTGGAGGAGCTTCTGGCAAAAGGGCACATCAGGGAGAGTCTTAGTCCTTGTGCTGTTCCTGCTCTCCTTACGCCGAAGAAGGATGGGACGTGGCGTATGTGCGTGGATAGTAGGGCGATCAATAAGATTACGGTGCGTTACCGTTTTCCTATTCCTCGCCTGGATGATCTGTTGACCAACTTACTGGTGCTTGCGTTTTCAACAAGCTTGACTTGAAGAGTAGGTACCATCAGATTCGGATCAGACCCGGAGATGAGTAAAAAACAGCATTTAAGACGATAGAGGGGTTGTACGAATGGTTGGTCATGCCTTTTGGCCTCTCAAATGCACCTAGTACATTTATGCGGATCATGAATCAGGCTCTTCGTCCATTCATCGGTAAATTTGTTGTCGTCTACTTTGATGATATTCTGGTTTATAGTGCTACCGATGATGATCATGTCCAGCACCTTCGAGAAGTTCTTTCAGTTCTTCGCAGGGATCACTTTTATGCTGTAGTGAAAAAGTGTTCGTTCTTGACTAATCGTGTTGTATTCCTTGGTTATGTAGTGTCAAAGGAGGGGTTAGCGGTTGACACATCCAGGGTGGAGGCAATAAGCCAGTGGCCACAACCTAAAACTGTTACAGAAGTGCGCAACTTTCATGGTCTTGCTTCATTTTATCGTAGGTTTATACCACATTTTAGCAGTATTATGGCACCTATTACAGATTGTATGAAGGATGGAAAGTTTCAATGGACCCCCAAAGCAGAGGCATCTCTTCAGTTGATTAAGCAAAAGTTGACTACTGCTCCAGTTTTGGTGTTGCCCGACTTTACCCAGCCGTTTGAGCTACATTGTGATGCCTCGAAGGTGGGTGTTGGTGGTGTGCTCAGTCAAAACAACCGCCCCGTTGCATACTTCAGTGAGAAGCTTTCTGGTCCGAAGTCTCGGTACAGTACTTATGATGTGGAGTTCTATGCAATAGTCCAGGCAGTTCGACATTGGCGTCACTATCTGTTCCAGAAGGAGTTTATTTTGTATACCGATCATGATGCCCTCAAGCACCTTGATACTCAAGATAAGGTATCTGCTAGACATGCCTCTTGGATTGCTTACTTGCAGCAGTTTACTTTTGTGATTAAGCACAAAGCAGGTGCCCTTAACAAGGTGGCAGATGCATTGAGTAGGCGACAAACTCTCCTGACAGAAATGCGAGTAGAGGTTCCCGATTTTGATGGTCTTTGTGACTTATATACTACTGATCTATATTTCTCCCATGTTATTCGGAAGTTGCAGGAAGGTGTACAGTCAGAGTTTGCATGGGTTGATGGTTTCCTTTTTCATGGCAACCAGTTATGTATTTCAGAAGGCAGTTTGAGGTTGAAAATTGTTCAAGGATTCCACAATGAGGGCCACGTGGGTCGTGACAGAACATTACAGCTTGTTGCTGCTTCTTACTTTTGGCCATCTTTGCGCAAGGATGTCGGTAAGTTTGTGGAGCGTTGTCGGACTTGTCATTTGGCTAAAGGCAAGGCGACAAATGCTGGCTTGTATATGCCCCTTCCTATCCCAACCCAACCTTGGACAGACGTTAGCATGGATTTCGTTGTGGGGCTTCCCAGGATTAGCGTGGTTTTGACTCTATCTTTGTAGTGGTTGATCGGTTCTCAAAGATGGTTCACTTCATCCCCTACAAGAAAACTATGGATGCTGTTAATGTGGCTTTACTGTACTTTCATGAGGTATATCGCTTGCATGGACTGCCTACATCTATTGTGTCTGATCTGGATACTCGTTTCCTCAGTCACTTCTGGCGCAGTTTGTGGCGTTCGGTCAATACAAAGTTGGACTTCAGCAGTGCATATCACCCTCAGACAGATGGACAGACAGAGGTTGTTAATCGCTCATTGGGTGATTTACTACGTTGTTTGGTTGGTGATCACATCAAGTCTTGGGATCAGAAGTTATGTCAGGCAGAATTTGCCCATAATCATGCTGTCAACCGGAGTGCAGGTTTTAGTCCATTTCAGGTAGTATATGGTCTCGTTCCTCGTGGTCCCCTTGACTTGGCCCCAGTTTCTACTTCTGTTAAAATGCATGGTAAGGCTGAGGACTTCGTTCAACAGTTACAGCAGATTTACTCACAGGCTCATGATCAGTTGCAAGCTGCTGTTAATAAATATAAGCATGATGCGGATCTTAAGCGTCGACATGTTGAATTTGAGGTAGGTGACTTTGTTTGGGCGGTGTTGACAAAAGATCGTATTCCTGCTCATTAATACAATAAGCTTACTGCCAAGAAGATTGGTCCATTGGAGGTCATTGAGAAGATTAATCCAAATGCTTATCGTTTAAAGCTGCCAAGTCATATTCGCACATCCGACGTGTTTAATGTCAAGCATCTGGTGCCATTTTGTGGTGATAATTCTGATGATGATGAGACTTCTCCCCTATCAAATTCGAGGGCGAATTTTTCTCACCCTAGGGAGACTGATGAAGTGCATAAGGAGTTCGAATTTATGATGAAGTGGGATCGCAATGCAAAATAATGATTTCATGATAACTTTGGGTTTGTCCATTTTTGGCGAATTAATAGTCTAATTTGAGTGGAAACGGGCCAAGGATCACAACTCATCGCCTTCGGCCATGACGTACGTCGAATTTCGGACAGATTCCATCGTTTAGGCTCTCGATTACGAGTTTTGCCGTTTATGGTAATTTTTATTTTGGTAATATCTCATTCAATAAAATTCGGATTTTGATTCCTTTTGTTGGAGGACGATCCTGAATATTAGAAGTTTCCATTTAAGTTAGAATCTTGAATTTTTCCATTTATGGAAAAATATCGTTTTTTTATTTTTATTATTTATTTTCCGAAATTTGCTAGGGTTTTGCTATTTAAACCATTGTAAGCCCTTCGAGGCAGACATTATTGAATAGAATAAAACTTTCGTGAGTTTATCTCATATTTGTGAGGTTGTTCATCTTTCCTATAATGTTTTACTACGTCAGTTTTATAGGATCATATCTAAATGTACAGAAGTTGTTAATGAGATTGTTGTTGAATAGTACAAAGCATTGTGGTATTATGGTGAAGAATTGAAGAGAACTAATCCTGGGAGTAAAGTGCAGATTGAAGGTACGTGACCTATTTTCAAGAGAATATACATATGTCTGTGGGCTTGAAAAGAAGGTTTTAAAGTTGGTTGTAAGCTTATAGTTGGGTTGGATGGTTGTTTGATAAAGACTAACCATGGTGAGCAGTTGTTGGCGACAGTTGTTGGTAGCAGTTGGAATTGATGGTATGAATTGCATGTTTCCTATGGCATGGGATGTTGTAGATGTCGAGAGCAAAATAAAATGACAATGGTTCATAGAGTTGTTGTTTGATATAGGGATGCATAATAGCAGTGCTTGGACTTTCATCTCTGGTAAACAAAAAGGATTTGTGGACTCACTGAATAATTTTGTAAAGGGGCTAAGCATAGGTGTTGTGCTAAACATTTGTATAGCAATTTCACTTTGTTACATAAATGACCAACTCTTAAGAACTTTGTTTTTGGCTGCAGCAACGGCAATAACTGTGCCAAAGTGGAGGGATGCAATGAATGAAATGAAAGATGTCAATAAAAAAGCCTATGAGTGGTTCAATGAAAAACCACTATCCTAAGGAGCAGATCACACTTCCAAGAGCATTCCAGATGTGATATTCTTTTGAATAACTTATGCGATTTATTCAATTCTTCCATATTTTTTGCTAGAGAGGAGCCTACCATCTTAATGCTGGAGAAGATCATACATTAACAAATAATCAGAATGAATACCAAAAAAGAATCAGCACAGAGGTGGGACAATGCATTTGGGCCTAGAATTTTGAGTGTCATTGAGAAGGCTAAGGCAGAAGCAAGATACTTAAAGGTAGATTAAGCTAATCATGAAAAATTTGAGATCAGTAGCAGAGATAGATTGAGATGGAGTGTAGACTTGACACAATATGAATGTGCATACAAAAAAGGCCTAGAATACAATGTGCTCATGCAATATCAGGTAGGCTATGAAAGGACAGTGTAACCATGGTCGTTCCTCCACCATAAGTGAATGCTTTTATTTTCAATAAATGTGGAGGGATCGTCCCTCTTTTAAAAAAAAGCTATCAAGGGACATAGGCATATATGAATATATTTATCCATGTTACAATTGAGAAACATAACTAATGTATTACACCCCAATAATACATCCAATGTCAGGATCTGAGCTATTGCTAGAGTTGGGAAAACATCCTCTGAATCAACCCACGAAGAAGAAACAGGTAGGCAGGCCTAAAAAGTTGAGAAAAAGACCACAAGCAGCACTACTTGAAAATGGGAATGACTAGCATGAAAATGACTTCTAAACGTTGCGAGGATTCATGGCATAACAAGAGACCATGTAAGGCTATATTTCCTGATGAAGCTAGTTCACAGCTAGAAACACAACCAGACACACAGTCGGAAACACAACCAGCTACACAGATAAAAACATCTAAGGGGAAGAGAAATGCATTTTGATTTACTGATATGCAATCACATAAGAAGAAGTCCAAGGAAAAAAGAGAAAAATCTTGAACAGTTTTTGGTTTAATTTTTTTTTTTGAATAGTAATATTTTGAAAGTAGTAAACATCTTTTTGTGTAGTTAACTGATAATGACGGACATCTAACATTTCTAATATAAATATTAAGCATATTTTTTTCATAGTTATTAAGAATATTTTCATTTGGATCTTATTTATTGTGATTTGAATTGTAATTTGGTATGAAAATGGTGATGTGTCTACAAATAATTGCATAAGAGGTTGGGATCATTTCTTAATTATTTCAAAGGTTAGGGATCGTTTGAGACTTTTGCTTCAACGAATAATAAAGGTTTGGGGGTCTTTGGTGGACTGTCCACAAAACGTTTGGGGCCTACACTACCATTGTATTTCGAAGAAAATAATAGCAAAAAAAGAAAGGAAACACAAAATCTGTAATAGCAAATCTGAATGAGATACTTCATTGGCAAAAAATAAGAACCAATACAACTTTCCAAACCCATTTAACAAAAACTTAACATACAAATTTGAATAGCCATGTCTTTCTCAAATTTGGTATTGTTGATTGGAGGGGATTGATTTCAGCTTCCATCTCCCTCCTAGCCCATAGAAATCTAAAAATTAGCTCCTTCGATATTTCGCACATTGGAGGGTCCCACCACACAAAGAAGGTACATCTATCCAAATCCTGACTCTATGGACAATTGAGAAATCTTATTTATGGGTTTAGGTTCATCCACGAGGTCTTCATCTGTATAGGTAACCACATCTACAAACATCCATCTCCTTCTACGAGCTGAACTTCTTGTTGGTCAATTTGGGAGAGAGAGATTAATAGGGGAGGAAAGAGATTAAAATAAACACTAAAGTCTAATTATTGAAGAGGAAAATGTGAACGGACGAAAATACCCTTGATTTAATTTGTAAAAAAATCATTTTTTTTTTATGGTCACTAAAGGTTTCGATCAATTTGTCCTTTTGGTGTGAATATTTCAAAGATTTAAGACGGTTGGTGGTACAAACTAAATGTTTGGATAGAGTCAAGACAAAATGAAAGATTTGGAATCGTATCCAGTTGATGAATTTGATGTGAAATATATAGAAAGGTTCCTTATGCAAATGCCATGGGCTTAATTATGTACACTATGGTATGTACTAGACCTGATGTAACCCATGTTTTAAGTAATTTGAGTCGGTTTTTGGCCAATCCAGGCCATGAACATTAGATTCTACTATAATGGTTATTTAGATACTTGAAGGGGTCTTCTAATTTAGGTTTATGTTACACTGCATGTACAGAGGGTGTTGTACTTAAGTATTTTGTAGATTCTAATTTTGCTGGTCATAGCGATAACATGAAATCTAATATTGCATACATGTTTATTTTATGTGGAACTTGTATGAGTTGGAAATCCCAACGACAAACTATTATTGCGTTATCCATTACTGAAACAGAATATATAGTTACTATATGGCTAAAAGAAGCTCTTTGGCTTAAAGGTTTGTTACGTGAAATAAATGAATTATCTAATCATGTAGTAGTATATTCTGATAGTCAAAGTACCATTTAGCAAACCCTTTCAATAGCTAATAAGAAACCACCCACCCACGCAACCAAATCCCCCTATTCTTAATGGCTTCCTTGTTCATGTGGCGTAAAACGAGATTAACACTGGACACATCCAAGGACTCGTTGATTCTGCATATACTTTAGAATTTGGGGTCTTTGTTGATTCCTATGGAAAACTGAATAATCTGCGCAAATATTGAGAAAATCTTAATGGTGTGTTTATATGGGAAGATAATAATAAATTATCACAATTTTAAGTATTCACTCAATCTCGTTAGGTACAGGTTCTTTTCTTCAGCTACGCAAAGGTTCTTTTATATGCAAATGGCATGTCCTCATTCATGGTTTAAATATCATTGTTCTCCATGGAAATTTGATATCATAAACCTATTGATTATTCATATAGCTTGTGCAGAGTTAGCATTTAAGTGATTAGGATTTTAAAAAAAAAGGCACTTATGAAAATAATAATAATCTCATTTCAATTTGGAGGGACAAGATAATTAACTACTCTAGATTAATTTCCTTCAGAAGGGAGTTCTATCCTGCAGAATTCTTTGTCCCATATACCTGCATCACAGATTCACAGCACAAGAAGAAAACTTAATTAAGTCCAATGTTCATAATCAGCTTAATTAATCAACAATCTCTAATTATAATTAGTTTATAGTGCTTATATTTACCTCCCAAGCATCATAACAGTAGCTTGAGGATTAGTTCCCGGACTGTTGTAGAACGTCGACCCATCGATAACGCGTAACGAATCGACACCTAACACTCTGTAATTCTGATCCACAACCCTACCAACTTGGCATCCTCCATGGTAATGCCATATAGTCATCACAGTGTCTACACAAAATTGTTCCATGGAATAAGTTGCTGTCACATGTTTAGGCCTTAGGTTAATTGGATAAGTCAACATCATGTTCATCAGAGTTTGCATGGTTGCAAAGGGATAACGAAAAGTAAAGAGATGTCTTGATTCCACGACTCTTCTAACTATTTCCATGCCTTGAACACATCTTTGTAGGTCTCTTGGATCTTTGAAGTAGTTGAATGTGACTCTTGGATTGTCATTTGGATCCCTACTTTGGAGCTCTAGATAGCCGGTTGAGAAAGGTCCCGCAATCTTTTCTAGGATGACTCCAGCTTGAATGTTCGCATATCGGTAAGGGTCGGGTCCTGGCATGGCTTCTTGCTTGTTTTCATTGAAAGGGGTTGTGAATGGATGACCAGTCTGCATATTGTGTAATATTTCAATTTTAAATCTAAATCTTTCGATAAATGTAGCAATGTATGGAGCACGATAAATGGTCTAACCTTAACCGAAAGCCCACGTTGTAACTACCAAACAAAAAATTATGGGCCTAATGGGCTAACCTGATTTTCGAACTTGGAAACTTCTTGGGCCATCCTACGGGCCCAAACCAACTCAAAAAATCCACTTGCTGCTTCAATGAAACTACCAACTTGTGTTATACCCACCACTTGAATAAGGGACATTTCAACGGGCCGAGGTGAAGGAATAAAGACAGCATTCATTGGGTTATCAGACATTCCTTGGCCCACATTTGGTTGATCCAATATCACTTTTATCCCTTGGGCTCTGAGTTGATTGGCCGGCCCAATTCCACTTAGCATCAGCAATTGTGGGCTTCCAAGTGCACCAGATGATAAAATGATTTCATTCACGGGTCCATTGTTCAAATAGGACATATGCCTATTACCATTTGAATCTCTGAAGTATACCCCATAAGCCTTTGGTTTTTGACCTGCATTTTTACAAATATTTTAAGTGATCATGGATTATTCATGGCAATGTATAAAACTGGTGCTTTGAATTGCAATAAATAAGAGGTGAAATTATAGTAATTGTGAAAAGGACAAATATTAAAATTAATTAGGATTCTATTAGCAAAGCACGATTGTATAAATTAAAGAAAAACTTGCTAGAATTTATATTTTAAGATAATTAATGTTCATAACTCAAAGAAAAAGAAAGGAGGACATCCGGCTGGTAAACCTATCCTTCAACTTATTGTCAACCACCGGTTTCGTCAAGAATTTGAGGGCAATGCAGCAATGCTTGGCATAATAAATTGGACAGTATTTGGCAAGATTAGAAAAGAGTTGGTCATTGATATATATTGATTAGGTGTCTCATCTTATTATTCTTATTTCCGATTTTACTGTTCACAGCAATTTAGGAATTTTCGCGAAGGCTGAGGTTTCATCTTCTGTGAAACTCGATATCATGAGATTCGATGAATCGGGGAATTTAGGATTATGGAAGAGGAGGGTGAAGGGTTTGTTGGTGGAGCATAGAATGGTAAAGATGCTGGGAAGAGCCACAAGAGATGTTTGAGGCAAAATGGAGCAAGTTGGAGGTAAAGGTTGTATCCACCATTTGACTTTGTTTGGTAGATGATGTGATGATTCACATTATAGACGAGGAATCACCTGCGACATTTTGGTCAAAATTAGCATGTCGAAGTTGTAGACGAACAAGTTGTCTCAAGCAAAAGTTATATATGCTTAAGATGTGAGACGGTGTGGATATGAGACAATACATAAACATGTTCAATCAACCATCAATGATTTACAACCTGTAGATGTGACATTTGAAGATGAGGATAAGGCATTGAGATACTGTCTAATTCTGCACTGGCTTCATACGAAAATTCATCTACGACTTTAACGTGGAGAAAAGAGACTGTGGAGGGGACTTTGTTGGCCATCAATACAAGGAAGGAGGAGATCAAGGAGCAGGACTTATGGTCGAAGGTAGTCAAGAACGTAGAAGAAGCAAATCAAGGAATGGGGTTACAGCTAGGATTCTCGATCTAAGTCGAGAAAGAAGAAATCCGTGCAGAGTTACATGTGCGGTAAGAAAGGTCGCATTAAACGAAAATGTATGTTAGAAAGAAAACGATGACGACAAGAATGCTAGTTCTAGATTGGTGAATATGGTGGAGAATGGATCAGATTATGGATATGGTGATATGTTGTCTGTTTCATCCAATATTGATCATTTAGTAGATCCGTGGGCGCTTGACTTAGCATGTTCGATCACCTGACCCCCCCCCCCCCCACCCTAACAAGGATTTGTCGGCATCTATAGGTTGGTTAATTGAAGCTCAACCTTATATTTTCATGGTTACTACTATAGATCTAGAGGTGGAGTGATGAAGGTGACAAGGGAAGCTATGGTTGTGATGAAGGGGCATAAATTATCGATAATATTTACATTTTGCTAGGCACGACAACTGTTGGTGGAGCAACTACTATAGAATTTGAATTAGACAGTACAATCTTATGGTATATGAGGTTGGTCATATGGGAGAGCAGGGATTGATGGAGCTTCATAAGAGAAATTTGTTGAACGACATACAATCATCTTTTGCAAGATTTGTGTTTTAGGTAAGAAATAAAAGGTGCAAATCAAGATGGGCACACATAAGATAGGGGTATACCTACATTCATTCAGATGTTTGGGGACCAATGAAGGAATTATCATTGGTGGAAATGTGTATTTTATGACTTTTATTGACGATTTTCTAAAAAGTTTAGGCATACTTCATGCAGCACAAGTTAGAAACTTTTGAGAAGTTCAAGGTGTGGAAAGCTGCGGTGGAAAACCAAACATGGAAAAAGGTGAAGTGTCTGAGATCAGACAATGGGACTGAGTACACAGATTTGAAGTTCTTTGAATTTTCTTTTCAGTGTGACAATGAGGGACACTTCGCAATGTGCAAAACACTACAACATAATGGTGTAGCGGAAACAGATAGATCAATGTGTCTTAGGTTGAATGCTGGGTTTTCTTAGAAATTCTGGAAAGATGTAATAAGTATGTCGTTCTTCTTCGTAAACAAATCACTACGGGCACCACTAGACGGAAATGCCACAGTGAAAGTATGGACAAGTAAAGAAGTTGATTATTCTTGCTTGAAAGTATTATGATGTTCGACATACATGCATATTTCTAGTGATGAGAGATAAAAAGATAAGACCTAAAGTACAAGTAGTGTATCTTTCTCGGGTTTGACTTGAGAAAAGGGTGAAGGGATACAAATTTTGGGATCCTCTTGCAAGAAAGGTGGTAATTAACATGGTCATGATCTTTGATGAGAAGTCTATGCTGGAGAGTACTTAGGAGAAAAGGATCAAAAGCTAGTAGATTGTAGCTGCAACAATAAGCATGTGGTGCAAGTTGAGTTAGAGAGAGCAACTGAAGACATGCATAATCAGAATTTAGAAGACTCTACCTTAGAAGTATCACAGTGTAGATACATGGAGACCCTGGCACACTTTTAAACCACCATCGAGGTATGGTTTTGAAGATTTGGTTTCTTATACACTCGTTACCCTTAGCAATGATCCTCTATTTTTCAGGAGGCTATAGAGAGTAGGGAAAGATATAGATGGATAGGAGCTATGATGAGAAGATTGAGTCTTTGCATAAGAACCAAACTTGAGAATTAGTGGGGTTTACGAAGGAGAAGTGGCAATTGGGTGTACAAGAAAAAGGACGGTGAAAAGTTTAAGGCTCGGCTAGTAGGGCACTCATAGAAGAAATGAGTAGATTACGATGAGATTTTCTTCCTTGTGGGTAGACATACTTATTTAAGATAAGTGTTAGGTCTTGTAGCATACTTGGAATGGAGTTGGAGTAGATGGATGTGGAGATTGTCTTCCTTCATGATAACTTGGAGGAGGATATTTATAGGTTGAATCTTCAAGGGCAGTAGTACAAGCAGTTTTTTTTACCCAAAAAAAAAACAACTTGATGAGTATGATTTTTGTGTTTATGTTAAGAGCCATGATGATGGTTCTTTCATTTTCTTGTTAATATATGTGGGTGATATGTTGATTGTTGCTAAGAATATGACTGATGTCAACAATTTGAAAAACTTGAATAAAGAATTTGACATGAAGAATTAGAGTGCTTCGAAGAAGATTCTTATGGGAGAAATTTGCATGGATAGAAAATCTAGGAGGTTATGATTGTCTCGGATGAACTATGTGAAGAATGTCTTAGAGAATTTTAGTATGATTAATGCTAAAGTTATGGGCATACCACTAGCGAATCATTTCAAATTGTTTATCAGCCAGTGCTCGAGTAAAAAGGAAGACGTTGCAGACATGTCAAAAATACTATATGCTACTGTAGTGAGATCTTTGATGTATGCCATGGTCTACACTTGGTTAGATACATACACAATTAATCTAGTGAGCAAGTATATGACTAATCCTAGGAGACAACATTTGAATGTAGTCTAGTGAATTTTCAGATACTTGAGAGGTATCATGAATTATGATATCTGTTTGGTAGACAACAAGAGGATTTTTCAGTTATGGGTATGTAGATTCAGATTATGCAGTGATCTTGATAACAAAAGGTCTACTTAATAAAAAAAATGCCTTTTATTTGGTGAAGAACTAGGTTATCATACAAGGACCCAACATATACATGTGAGGTTTCACATGATCAAAGAGTTAGTTATTTTAGGTGACTCGGGTATGCAGAAGGTACAAACTATTGAAAATGCAGCAAACATATTGACAAAGGTCATTATTGCAAACAAGTTCACATGATAAATGTCTCTAGGTGCTAAAGAGGAGACATACCCCAACTTATTTAATGTCACGAGCTTGCAGCTACTATCTTCTTAGGGGTCATTCGTCCAGTGGAGATCGTGATTAGGTGACTCATATTTTGTATATGGGAGCTAGTTCATGGAGAGGAGCGTACAATAAGGAATTGTAAGTATACTTTCGGGATTAGGATTCTATATAAACAACCGCATGTCAATGTTAGTGGATTATTCATGTCGTACAACCATGGACATAGACACATTAATAAACTACTTAAATTTCCATGTGTTAATCTTATTGTTTTTCTTTTCAATTTTCGTGTTAACGTTTTGTACAACAATCTATTATTCTCTTAGAGAGTTAATCTCATTAAAGGAGCAAATTGATTACATTCTTTTAATTATAATTGCACAATTTATGCGAAATCTAACTCATGGAAGTATGTGTTACTTAAATTCTTAGGCACCAATTCAAATTGGAAAAAATTATAAAGTTGGGCTTGTGAGACGATAATGATTAACAGAACTTTAGAAGATTTCCGATATTAAAACTAATTGTGCAACTATATTGAAACTAACGTGATTGTTTATAAAGATTTGACAATTGTCCAAAATATTATAGAACATGAGAGAAATTCTCACCTGCAGGTACTGTCCTGATCAATATTTGATAAACTGTTGCATGCAAATAAACTGAAATCTTTGTTGGATCAGCATACTCCAATAAATCCGCAGCAGTATGTCTATATCCATTTTGATCAAACATTGTGCCACCAACTTTAGTTCCCGGCAGATGTTCATATGTAAAACCATTATTCGGGGAAACTCCGGCTTCAAGCAACCCGTCCCTCACCGCCGATTGCCACGTTAGCATCGGTGACTGAAACACTACTTTCTTCTCCACCCATTCATATGATTCATTCACCAATCTTGGATTCCACCCCGACGATGCCACATAGTCGGAGCTCGCCCGGGTGTAGAAACCAGCGTTTATGGCAGAGCCACCGCCCAACACCCGAGCGCGGTGGTTGAAAACGCCATCCATGGAGAGGAAAAGCTGAGAAGCTGATGTTGGAGAGGTGTCTGCTAAGGTTTCTGGGAAGCCACCAATGTTGGTGATGTTGGGATTTCCATAAGGCAAGCCACCTCTTTCTAGTAATAGTATTTTTGCTCCGCCTTGTGAAAGTGTCGCCGCCAGTGCGCAGCCAGATGTTCCGCCACCAATTACTATGTAATCGAAGTACATCACCGGTGGGGCCAATTTAGCATCTTTTGCAAACGATGAATATGGAGCTGCAGAAAAAATAAATAAATAAATAAACAAGAATCATACAAATGAAAATAAAGAAAAACCAGCGTATGTATGCAAAATATTTTAAGAAACATTGAGGGATAATTCCATAAAACATAATTTAATCAGAATTTGTACATATATTGAATGCAATATGTTCACCAACTACAAATGAAATTGAAAATAAATCAATTCTTGATTTCATAATCAATTCTCAAAAGTTCATCTACTAACAAATTAGTTCCCAAAAAAAAACACACATTTGCCGGTGTGTTTGTCTGGAGAAATACTTCAACTGGGCGGTGTTCCATTACTAAAATATTTTTTGTGATGAACCTAGGTGTGCATGTGTGTGAGAGAGAGACAGAAAGAGACCTTGTTCTGCAGAAGATGAAGCAATGAAGAAAATCCCAAGAGAAATAGCTGCTACATTGTGAAGAAACCACATAGGAGAAATCATATTTTCAACAACTGATAACAAAAACAAGAGATCTGATTTCTTAAACCCTATTTTTTTCTGCACAGAAACAGGTGCTTAAACTACCCTTCTTTTTCATCTGTTAAAAAATTACACAATTACAACATTCCCTTTGGCACAAAGATTTTCTCTAACATTTTCTTGGTTCTACTGAGAATTCTAGTACTTTATCAAAATAATAAGCATATTTGACCCACTCATGTAAAGACTCAAGTCTCCATAAAAAAAGTAGGTTGAAATAAAGGCTCATTTGTGTCAAATTTCGGAAAACTTGTCATTGAAAAACGTTAACAGTGACATGACCTAGTTAATTAATGTTTTCATTAAATTATCCTGCGACTACTTTTTTTTAGAAAAGAGAGGGAGAAATTATAAAGCTTTGTAGGACATTAAATGACATTCTTATCTATGATGTTAATATATGAAATTGATATAATTATTTGTTTTCTTGAAATGCAAAACTAATGAAAGCAAGAAGATTGCACATCCAATTGTGTTCATCTCCCTTGCAAGTTGCTGGGAATTAATTAAATCGAATTCTTTTTACTGCCAAAATGCATATGAATGAGTTGATAGGGATTGATTAATCGGGATTAAGTACTTTTATTGCTTGTTAATATGTTGGTAGTTAATGTTTTACGGGCGCATTTCGTGTGTTTTATTGAATTGTGCAATGAATAAAATTTTTTTTTTTTTCCCTCCCACTATGTTGTCCATCTAACCAAACAAGATATAATAACTAATTTGCAATTGGAGTTATGGAGAACACCACTTTGAATTTGTCAACATCGACTCTCACATTAATCAAATGAACCATGAACTGGTGTTTGTATGGGGCGGACTCAGCACCCGACGAGAGGGGGCGGCCGCCTGTTATGGATCCGTCGGAGTTTTAATAACGCCGGGCGCCGCCGGCCCACGTTGCTTTGGCTTGACTAAAAGTGGAGTTGCATATTCAGGTTCCCAAAGGATTGTGCAGATTGGCACAAAGTAGCAAGCTACTTTGGTTCCCTATTTGTTGGGATACCAATAATTGGTTTGTAGCCTATATTATAAAAATGATGAACAGCATTCTTAGCGGCCCCCACCTGTCCTGTCCTGAACCTTGGTGAATGAGGTAAATCGCAGGTTATGCCTCCAAGGGTATAGGGTGAAAAGCTACTTGTACACTTGCACTTACCCAATGACCAAATTCATATTTCAGGATTCGAACCCTTGATGCGGCAGACTCAAGCAAAATTGGAGTTTTTCCATCTTCCCCTTTTACCACTTGGAGATGTGCTCTGAGGGCAATATAGCGAGGCTTTGTGGTGGGAGCTGACCTGAAGAAGCAAGAGAAGACGGGAAGAATTGAAGAAGAAGACATTAGGTGGGCTTATTTTTTTATTTTTATTTTTTTTTAGTGTTGGCCAATTTGTTTTGGGTTGAGAGAGTTGGGCCTTTTTTAAAAATGAGCCCTAATAAAATGAAATAATATTTCATCAATAAAATTTCCTTTTTTTTGTAGCCTGTATTATAGAGAGACTTTGTGGTGGGAGCTGACCTGAGGAAGCAAGAGAAGACGGGAAGAACTGAGGAAGAAGACATCAGGTGGGCTTATTTTTTTTATTCTTATTTTTTTTTAGTGTTGGCCAATTTGTTTTGGGCTGAGAGAGTTGGGCCTTTTTTTAAAAATGGGGCCTAATAAAATGAAATAATATTTCATTAATAAAATTCCCTTTTTTTGTGTTAAGTCATTAACTCAGTTCGAAAGTCCAAATCCTTCCCTTCACAATCTTCAATCCTTCGATTCTCTTTCTCCATGCAATGCTGGCTGCGTTTTGTCAACGCCATTGCCTACCGGTTGCTAACTTGTTGTACTACCGGCGTTGCTGCTGCTTGCTACCACCTACCGGTAAGCGGCTTCTTCTCGGGCTCTGCTTTCTGTATCTATTAATAAACGACGTCGCTCTTACGATCGCTGATTGTCGACGATCAATGATCAATGTTCGTCCAGACTGAACTTTTGTACTGGGTTCGCTACTGGGTGTTCGTCAAATATGAGTGTAATCAACTATTAAATACTTGGGCGTTGGTGAATGAAAGGAGCAGATAACTTAGCTAAATGGTTTATGTTTAGGAAGCAGTGTGGTTTATAATGTCACTCAGATTATAGTGTCACTCAGATTGGTGCTTGCATTCATCAAATGGTTTTGATTATTTTGTTGTATATTTTCAACATATACGAGGTCACACGTTGTATATTAAAATGCACGGTGCTATTATTTAAAGGATATTAGTTAATTAAAGTGATTCTTTAAAGTTTTATTGTGACTAATGGGTATTAGATTTCATGGAAATATAGTGTAGAGACAAGAATGTTGTTTTAAATTGATCAATGGCCAATTTGAAACAAGTGAAAGATATTGACTTTCAGTTGTTGCTATTATTTTATATGGTTATAATCCACATTTGTGGTGTTCTTGAGGTTCTCTACATCCCCATCAATAGAGAGTAAAATTAAAGTGAAGATCACCAATCAATCGGAAGATCATAACCCATCCAGAGAAAGAATTGGATTACTATGGATATAGGTATGTTTTATGTTTAATTATTTTCTCGGATTTCAACATGGAGATGAATCTAGGGTTTATTATATGAGATAAAGGATTGATTAATGTTTTGATCGATAATCCTTTTGTGTTTTTCTATCATATTTGAGGTTTGAGATGTAATTTTCACTCTTTTTGGTTGTTTGAGGTTTTAGAGATAATTTTGAAAGTTCTTAGTTTTTGTTGGTGCCTATTTTCGCGTCCTATGGGCCCTGTTACGTTAGTCTTGTTGGAAAATATTAAAAATAATAATAATAATAAATGATAATAATAATAATAATAATTGAATGAATGAATGAATTGTAAGAACGATTCATAGATTTTAAGTCTCTTCAATTCGGGCTAATAACCCAAATAGTCACTAGACTTTGCAAAAGGTTTTTACATGGTCACTGAATTTTAAAAATTACCTAAATTATCAATGAACTTTGCAAAAGGTTTATATGGGATCACTGAACTTTAAAAATCACTACATTCGTCACTAAATTTGGTAAAAAAATTCCACATTGTTGAACTTTGCAAAAGGTTTCCCATAGGATCACTAATTCAATGATCCCTTGGGAAACTTTTTGCAAAATTTAGTGATGAATTGGATGATTTTTAAAGTTTAGTGACCCCGTGTAAACAGTTTGTAAAGTTCAGTGATAACTTGAGTGATTTTTTAAGTTCAGTGACCTTGCGAAAACTTTTTGCAAAGTTTGGTGACAATTTGGGTTATTAACCACTTCAATTCCATAGCTAATTTATATTTGAGTTGGTGGTTACAAATTCATTCATGGCCAATATAACATTATTTGTGTTAAATACAAAATTAACTAAGAAAATTGAAATCTCCCTCATCCTAGTACTATATAAGGAGGTGTTCTCCTCCTTATTCTACACCAAAATTTGAGAGCTCTCTTTTCTCTCTAATTTCTCTCTTATTAATTTTTGTTGTCAAGAATCTTATTCTTAGTAGTTTAAATAATTTGTTTGTCCCAACTCGGTAATAAAATTGTGAGCATTTTTAATTCGTTTAGAGTAGTGACGAGGTGTTTGTCACGAAAATATTTGTTCATTTTAAATACCGTAAGTGCACGGTTCATTAACAAGTAGTAAAATGAATTTAGAGCCCAAATATCGTATCTACAAAGATTGTACTATTTTAAATTTAAATTAATTTCATCTTAACCGAAACAATGAAAACTTATGATTTTCTAGAATTAAATTATCATTAACTATTATAATTAAAAATGCAAGACTTAAATAAAATTGACTCAAGATTGTAATTAATGCTAGTTTGATTAAAACAAGCGTATTAGGATCTCGAATCCCCTTATATCAATCCCCTTTAACTTCGGAACTTATAAATTTCACAACACGGTTCAATTATAAAGACCAATATTCCTAATTTGTTTAATAATCTCTCTCGAGTAGAATTAAATATATTCTTTTATGTGATCCGACTATATTTCTATAAAAAATGCGAACATATAAAAATGCATTGAATATTTATGAATACTTAAAGATCGCGTAAAGTATAGTGATATATTTCTATTTCCTATCGGACTCTACGATAATAGACACTATGTCTAACTTATTTTCGATCTTTCGAAGGTAAAAGAATTCACAATATTCATAGAACTATTGCGTATATAATTGTAGAGAAAATTAAATTCATGTCAATCATTCAAGAATTGAAAAGATGCTTTGAATGTCAAAAATAAATAAGATGATCTAAGTTTCATCATAATCCAAACACTAATAATACTTAGCTACTCATAATTCCCAATTATTGCACAACAAATTTCAAATATAATCCCGCTGATGCTGCCCTTTCTTTCTCCTTTTCTAAGTGCGCGTCTCTCCTCTTTTTTGTGCATGTGCCATTTTCTGTTCATTTTTTTTTTTTCAATTCTTCCATCCGCCAATTCCTATCTCTGTCTCTGCGTGTATATGTTTCTCAACCTCAGGCGCCCACTCTCGTAGTTTCCAATCAGGAATCCAAGTGGTTATTGAATTGGAAAAAATTTACAGCTCAGGTGTTTACTATTCCAAAATTAAAAATCAGGCCCCAAAGTTTACAATTACAAAAATCAGGTTTTTCTTGAATTAATTAATTACATTTCAGAATTATTATATTAAATTAAATATTTAATTGTAACATAATAAAATTAACCCACCCCACCCCACATTGCTCCGACTACTACTCCGGTGACTACTCCGACGGCACTTTAATTCCGGCGACTGCTCCGATCCGGCGACTTTTTCGAGGTCACAGATCAAAAAATCTGTAGGTCACGGGTTATTTCGAGATCACAAATAAAAATTTTTGTAGATCGCAGATTATTTCGAGATCACAGATTTAAAATTCTATAGGTCACAGATTATTTCGAGGTCACAGATTCTTTTTTTAAGTTACAAATTATGAATTTCAAAGTCACAGCTCAATAGTAAGGTCACAGACACAAAAAAAAAAAAAAAAAACCCCCCACAACATTTCAATAGCTAGGTCACAGACACCAAAAATAACCCACAACAGTTCAATAACTAGGTCACAAACGCTTAAAAAATCATTATAATTCAATAGCGAGATCACAGACGCTTAAAAAAATCCACCACAGATCAATAGCTTGGTCACAGACACAAAAAAAAATCACAAAAGTTTAATAGCTAGGTCACATACATAAAAAAAAAAAAAAAAACCACTACAATTCAATAGCTAGGTCACATACACCCAAAAAACCAGTTCAATAGGGTAGGTCACAAAAAAAAAAAAAAAAAACCACCAAAGTACAGTAGCTAGGTCACAGACACCCAAAATAGTTGGTAATAGACCCTTCGTCTCATACACCGCCAACCCTAATCCGCCCCACGCATCAACACCACATTTGTACCTCAACCTCCACCATAGTACCATCACCACGTAAAAAATAAAAATAAAAACGTGCAGCAGCGTCGACGCTGCTGTGCTATGCGACACAAGATTACGCTGGCACGTGTCGTGCACAAGATACGACGACGGATCGGCTGCTGTCTTGTGCGACACAAGCACGCAGCGTCATTGTCGCGCGCTGCAAAGACAAAGAAGAACGATCTGGGGGGGAAGAAAGGGAGAGGGAGGGGAAGGGGGATGGGGATGGGGGTGGAGGCGGCCGGAGGCGGGCGGTGGTGGCGGCGGGTGAGAGAGGGAGGAGATGTGAAATGGATTAAGGTTTGGATAGGATGTTATATTTAAAATAAAGTGGGTGGGGGTAGGTAGTGGGGTGGGTATATATGTTATTTTAATTTTATAAAATCATTATTAATTAAAATTATAAAAACCTGATAATTGAATAAAAAACTTAAAAACTTGAATTTTTAAAATGTAAAAGAAAAGACATGGTTTGGTGTAATTTCCTCTATTGAATTTGATTCAAAATGCAAGTCCAAACTGAGACCCAATTAATGCAATATTTCTCTCCAAATTTTCATCTTTTCAAAAATAATGGAATTTAGTCCTTGAATGCATCAATTGTGCAACCAATGTCCTTCTCAAATTCTAATTTGTCGAATTTGATCCCAAAATTCTAGATTTCATTCTATTTTGTCATTCTTCCTTTCCAATTGCTTAGAAATAGGTCCGACGCTAAAATAATAAAAAATTAACCCAAAGTAAGTAGAATTCATTATTTTGACGACATAAAAACTTGGTAATATGACTCGGATAAGTGCTCAAAATGCACTTATCAGTGCTAGTAAGCTATTGTTAGAAATTGAGTCAATTTGCAATAATTCGACGTTAGAACTTATGCCACTTGTTATAATTATTAAAGTTAAGAAAATATGACAAGATGAAAAGAATCATAAAAGAACACAAGATTTAACATTAAATCCCAAATTCAGGAAAAATCATGGGCAAAGGCAAAGAATTCACTATAATAAATAGCAAAGTACAAAAGGATCTCGCAAAACTTTCAACATATCTCAAAATATGAAAGTCTCTCTCTCTCTCTCTCTCTCTCTCTCTCTCTCTCTCTCTCTCTCAATTTGATGTTCTCTCAATAATATATAATGTTTTGCTATGTTATCTCAAGGCTATATCACATGAAGTATATATAAGAACTCTTTACAAGTATTTTGGATGAAGTAGACTAAAAGAATTTCAATTAGAATCCCAATATGAGACTTTTCTCCCTTCAGCTTTGATACGCTCGTAATGAGTACCAATTAATTTTCCTTACTTAACTTAAACGTGTCATCCTAAATAGTAATATAGCAAGTAAGGGTCATTTCCCTCAGAAGATTGATTCAATTTAATCAATTGCACACTAGAAAGTAAAATTAACTTATATACGAAATTGATTAAATTGTGGGGGGGAGGTTGTTTCGTTGAACTAAGGAAATCAATAAATTCAAAATAGAAAAGTCTTGAATCTTGAAATAAATAAAGTAGTTTTTTATTAAATATGTACAAAATGTGATTGAGGGGTATTTCATTACCACAAGAATGATTTTCATATCAATTAACAAAACGGATTTTCGTTCTCTAAATTAACAACAATTCGAGAATAATTATAAGCTCAATTATCTCGCTCTCTTCTTATATAGTAGTTGAATAAAACAAGCTCTTTACTCAACCATATTCATTAAACAACCTAGAACAAGCTATCTAAATTTAATTTAACAAAAGCATTACGACAAAAGAGAGAAATTGAATTAAGGGTAAACTCACAAACTCGGTTTACTCACTTAAGTGTTAATCCACATACATTTAATTGAAAATTTCTCATAATCTATTGAAATGTAATTGATACAAGGTTTCAGAATAAATAGTTATTACGTATTATAAATCCCAAAATAGAATTAATTGAAATAACTCAATCATTTAGTTGTACATCTAAACAATCAAGAAGAACAAAATCAACATTTAACACAATGGATTAAACACATTAATCAATAGAACTATAAAACAAAAATTAATTGAAAATCATAACTCGGGTTCGAAATCACCCCCAATCACAAAAAAGTTACCCATGAAATACTCAACAATAACAAAAAAATTCTTACACATTAATAGAAAATAGATTAAGAAAAAGAAAATCTTATTGCTAAAGAGAGAAATGGTTGAGAGTTCTTCAATATCAATGAGTATTCTTCTCCAATCTATTTCACCATCATCATACTACAATCTTTACTTTGGATTCAAGAATATGTTTTGTTTTCAAGAAGGGAAGAAAAATTTGAAGTAAATTGGTCCAAATTTTGAATAATTGCACACCAAGTCCTCCATTTCTGACCTTGTACATTTTGGTCATCAAACTTTGGAATTTTTGCGTTTTTGGTTCTTTTTGTTCATTTCTCGTGTAAATTCCTTGTAATCATCATTCAAACTCGAGTTTTCACCTGCACAATAAAAATAACTAAATTAAGTAATAAATTGATAATGAAAACTCACAAATATCTAAGTTAATGGTCCGAATAAGTGCAAAAACCCGTACTTATATCTTTGTTATTCCTCGAACTTAAATCTTTGTTATTCCTCGAACAAATCTATACAAACAAACATGCAAACACACAAATTAAAACCAAACGATAATACTATAATAACAAACACTCCAATAGTTAGATAGTTTGCCACTTTGTTTTATTTCTTACATTATGCTAATAAGTTATGAAATGTTTACAAAAATGATAAAACGAACACTTTTAACTTACATCGTGCTTGATTCATGTGTGTGTATGTGTGTAGTCATTCCAATTCATCGCAATACACAAGTTCGTGATTTTTCCGACCCTCAATGGTCAAATTTTCCTTTCCCGACACTCTCCCAAACTTGATATTTTCACTCTAGTCTGAGGTGTCAAAACCTTAAGGTTGCCTTCAAATCACTTAATCATTCCCTCTCAAATTTGGTTGGCTTGAACCGATAAAATTGACTATCTAGTCATGTATTTATTCACTAAAAATTTTTTAAGTGCTTAGACCACAAACTTTCATTAGGAAAAATTAGGGTTAATACCCTAAATAGTCATCGAACTTTACCACAAGTTCCCAGGAGGTCACCGAACTTCAAAACTTCCCTAAATAGTCACTGAACTTTGCAATAAGTTCCTAGATCATTACCGAACCTCAAAACTACCCTAAATAGTCACCGAACTTTGGTAAAACATCCCAAGAGGTCACCGAACTTTGTAAATTCGGAGCCCATACATTAATGGTTTGGTGACCCATTATGAACTTTTTGCAAAGTTGAATGACTATCTAGGGAAATTTTAGCAAAGTTCGGTGACTATTTAGGGTAGTTTTGAAGTTCAGTGACCATCTAGTAACTTATTGCAAAGTTCAGTGACTATTGAGAGAAGTTTTGAAGTTCGGTGACCTCCTGGTAACTTTTGGCAAAGTTCAGTGACTATTTAGGGTATGAACCCGAAAAATTACTTACAATCCATCAATCTTTCAATATTATCAACCCCAGATGTTCACAACATCCCTTTTCCTTTTCTTCATTTTTTCGATGTAGGTAGTTCTCGCTCTAGTCCCTAAGAGGAGCCTTCTTCATTAGTAGATCGTCTCCTACACATTGGTGATGCATATAGGCAGATTACTCAATTAGCACCTAATGTCCATACCTTAAGGACTGTGAGGACCTTCGACGACCTAGCAAAGCGAGGGTTTGTATTGAAGTCGATTTAGAATGTAAACTCCCTGATCGAGTGTGGATAGAGAGAGAGAGAAGAAGGGAGGTTATTGGCAACCCATGGTGTATGCTAATGTGCCAGACTTTTGCTTTCTATGTAGACACTTTGGTTATTTGGACGCGAAGTATTTTAGTTGCTCCCATTCTACTCCATCTCCTTCGGCCCCGGGTACTGGTGACCTTAACCATAGGCTTACTCATGTTCCGACCAAAGATAAGGGTCAGGGTAAAGAAGTTGTGACCACCTCTCGCATGAGGTGGACACATGTTAAGAGGAACTAGAGGAGACAAGATAGTATATCAAAAATGATTTCTCATTCTACTCCTCACACTGTTACAATTATTGCTCATATTTCTTCTGTCACTATAGTTACTACATCACAGTCTGCAGCTAACCATATGGTTCCTAGTCTTTACATTGCTCCGCCTGTTATTAGTCATATTGCTCCGCATATTACTAGCTCTCTACCATCAAATCATTAGTGCACCTATGATGGTTAGTCCTACATATTTTGATCATCTCCTGTAGATATGCTAGAGAGGCCACAGGGTTTTATAGAGACAGATGCTCATGTTATCTCTGCACATTGTCAGTAGAATATGGAGGCTTTCTTATCCAGAGATCAATCTGATTCTGATGTTTTTTCTCATATTGAAGTTCGTCAACAAGGTCCATATCGTCGATCTTCGGCTGATGACTTGGCAGGCATGACTACTAGGACAGAAGAGGATGGTTTTGTTCCAGTCGATAGAAAAAGAAATGCGAAAGCCACCGATACTTCAATTTCTAGGATGGTGACCAGGAGTCTATCATAGGATACCTCTTCACACACATTCAGATAAGTACCATCATATGGAATGAGGTATAGCTAGTGTAGCTACTCATCGGCGCCTGAAGAGACTCATTCAGTTTCATCAAGTATATCTCTTGGTTATTTCGGAGTCTTTTGTTCTTCAGCATAGATTTGCTTATATTCGATGATATATGCGCTTTGACACGGGAATTCAGAATGAGTCGAACAAGATCTGACTCTTTTGGAACAAGGATACTACTGTTACTGTTATTGTTGATCATTCACAATTCTTTCACGTTAGAGTTGAGGATCCCAAATTAGCACGTCCTATCTATCTGACTCTTGCCTATGCTTCATGTAATGTAACTATCATGAGGGATTTGTGGGAGGGTCTTCATCACATTTCCCTCGATATGGACGACCCTTTGTTAATTGGGGGAGACTTTAACGTTCTCTCTCATGATAGGGAGTGCACTGGTCATAATACTCGTGATCAAGGCACTACTGCTTTCTATGATATGATGTTAGATTGTGGTTTAGAAGATGTTGGTTTCATTGGGAATCAGTATACTTAGTCCAACGGTCGAGTCAGAAAGAAACTGGATAGGGTATTTATAAATTCTACTGCTGCTTCTTTCTGTCGACAGCTTATAGTAAGGCACTTGAATCAGACTTCATCTGATCATTCGCCTTTATTACTTCATTGGGTTTTTGATGATAGTCGAGGCCTAGACCTTTCAGATTCCTCAACGTTTAGACCAAGCATCATGATTTTTCATCCTTTGTCGCCAGAATTGGTCACTCCCTACTCATTTTACAGGGATGGCTACACTTTGAGAAAAGTTCTTTAGGCTGAAACAGGGACTGCGTTGGTGGAATCGACATGTGTTTGGAGATATTTTCCAACGAGTGTGTAATGCTGAGGATAGGGTAGATGTGGCTGAGATAGTATATGATAAAAACCCTATACTGGAGTATCGTGACCTATTAAATTATACACAGGCAGTTTTGAATCGGACTTTATCTATTGAGGAGAGTTTTTGGAAGTAAAAGGCCGGTTCACGTTGGGTATGTAAAGGAGATTACAATACTCGTTTTTTCCATACGATGGTTCAAAGACGTAGGATCAAATCATTTATTAGGTCCATCAGGACGCAGGCAGTGGTAGTCTTAACAACTCCTACCGACATTCAAACTTCAACTATTGCATTCTACCAGGATCTTCTATCTGCTCCAACACAATCATTGGACCCCATTCGCACTGATATCATCCCAGGCTTTTAATGGAGGATGACAATTTGGCACTAAATCGCATCCCTTTAATTCATGAGGTTCGGGAGGCGGTGTTTAGTATAGACACTGACAGTGCTGCCGGACCAGATGGATTCTCATCCCTATTCTTCCAATATTGTTAGCACATTATTTAGGACGATGTGTACAAAGTAGTCTTGGATATTTTTTTACGGCGGCCATCTTCCACTGGGTTTGGGGTTTTGCTGCTACTATTATAATTTTATTCCCTAAGAAGGACAGTGCTTGTAGATGGACCAACTTTAGACCTATCAGTCTTTGTACTGTGTTCAATAAGCATATTACTAAGCTTTTGAACACTAGATTGAGTAAATTGTTACCAGGCATTATCTCTCCACAACATAGTGGGTTCATTTCTGGTCGCCTAATTGGTGACAATATTCTATTAGTTCAGGAGCTTCTCCATACGTTGGATAATAGAACACGAGGGAGTAATGCGATGCTGAAGCTTGATATGACTAAAGCATATGATCGCATGGATTGAAACTTTATTTATTCTGTATTAGAGGCATTTGGATTTGATCGGATCTGGATCGATAGGATTAGGCAATGCATCTTGGAGTGTCATTTTTCTATACTCCTAGATGGCCATCCATGTAGGTTTTTTCCATTTTCACGAGGGCTCAGATAGGGTGATCCTATCTCACCATCCCTGTTAATCATAGCTGTAGATTACTTCTCACACCTGCTCACTCAGAGGTTTCAGGATTATCCCAGTATGTGTTATCGACATAGAGGTTGTACTCTTATCTCACACCTTTCATTTGTTGATGATATGATCATACTTGCCAATGGTCAGAGACAGTCTATCATGAGGATCCTTGGTTGTCTGGAGCATTATGAGGGGGTCTCTGGTCAGTTGGTGAACAGGGACAAGAGTGGACTCATACTACCCAAACGGGCATCTATTAGTCAGATCAGATGATTAGAGATTTTGACTGGTTTTTTACACCAGCAGCAGCCGTTCGCTTATCTGGGAGTCCCCACATTCAAGGGGGCTAAGAGAAGTTTCATTTATGATGACCTTATCTAGAAGGTTAAGAATGGGATCTCAGGTTGGGCTTCATGACTTCTTTTATATGGGCGCCGTCTTACGTTGCTGAGGTCAGTCCTCTCCTCCATGCCATTACACCTTCTTTAGTTCATGCAGCCCACTAAAACTATCTTGAAGAAATTTGAGAGCATCTTTGCGCGATTCCTATGGGATTCCAAAGAATAGGCACGATGTTTACATTGGCGGAGCTGGAAAGATATTTGTCTTCCTACTAATGAAGGTGGTCTAGGCTTTAAGAGATTACAGGATATGGTGGACACCTTGTCCATGAAGCTTTGGTGGTTGTTCCGTTCTCAGAGATCTCTTTGGGCCTAATTTTTATGAGACAAGTATTGTATGGGGACACACCATTTATTTGCAACAGTTCATTACTCTCAACTTCTCCTATCTGGAAGATACTAAAATTATTTAGACCTCGGACAGAGCCATACATTGCTTGACACCTTGGTGTAGGTCAGATTTTCTTTTAGCATGATTTGTTGGATGGGTAAACCACATGGGCATCCCTATTTCCACACCAGCAGCATACATCTGCGAGGGTGCATGATTTTTTTGATAGAGGGTAGAACATTGGACAGTTATTACTGATTCTACCTTCTCTTATGGCGAAGCAGATAGGGGCTATACCTTTACGTGTAGATGCCCCAGATCGAATTGTTTGGCGAAATACATCAGATGGTACCTTCGCTACCAAGTTCGCCAGGCAACTCGTACGTTCGGGACGCCTGTATCAGGATTCATATCGATTACTATAAAGCTCCAATTTGCCCATCAATGTCTCATTCTTCTGCTGGAGACTATGGTAGGATCTCATTCCAGTAGATGTGGTTATTCAAGGGAGGATTGGATGCCAGTTGGCTTCTTGCGTCAGTGTTGTTCCGAACTGAAACTATCAATCATATTTTCACTTACAGTAGCATCTCCAATCAGGTATGGCAGCATTTTGGGAATATTTTTCAAATGCCTAAGATTTCAGGAGATGGAGCCAAACAGATATTCCAAAGATGGAGATATTCTGGAAATTATGTTCGCTGTGGACACATTCGCATTATCATTCCTTTACTGATATTTTGGTACCTATGGACCGAAAGGAATGATGTGAAGCATAGGAGGATTCGCATTGTTGCTAAACATATCATTTGGAAGGTTTATCGCGTGATCTCCTTTTTTTCATATGGGAGATTACTCCGTGTGATGCATTAGGGAGGAGATTTGACACTTGCACCCATATTTAGTATTTTTATGGACCCCCCCTCCCTATCTCTCCCTATTCTAGTTTGGTGGCGTACTCTACCAATTAGATCTGTCAAGATCAATACTGATGGATGCGTTAAGGATGGTTTTGCAAGTGGAGGAGGCATCATCAGAGACCATGCAGGACACTGTATTAGGGCTTTCTCAGCTTCGTATGGAACATGCTTGATTTTAGAGGCAGAGCTCCCGGCTATTCTTGATGGGATTTTACTAGCTCATGGACTTGAGTTTTCAGCGATTTGGGTAGAGTCTAATTCTACAGTAGATATTCACTGCATCACTAGAGGAGGAGGACCATAGGCTATTCAGGGTATACTCAGATGTATCATAGATATCATATCTTTCGACAGAGACACAATTTCTCTCAATTACAAAGAAGGAAACTAGGTTGCAGATGCTCTTGCTGCGGAGGGTTGGGATCATCGACAATATCAGATATACGAACTATATGACCTACCACGACATATTAGGGCACTAGTACAAACTGATAGTGATGGATTGCCCAGTACCCGATTTTAATTTTGATTTTTATTTTCAATTCTTATTTTTGCCTTAATTTGCATTAGTTCTTATTGTAAAGGAAGTAGTACTTCCTCATTTACTACTTAAATCTTTGTCATTTATTTTCGTTGTAAGGGAAGTAGTACTTCTTTATTTATTGATTTCAATTCTTTCATGTCCCACGGTATTCCTCCGCTACAAGTGAAGGCAAATTAATAAAATTTCGGAAGTACCGCCCTCCTTTAACTAAAAAAACTTTAAGGAGTGTGAGTCAATAAAAAAATAGTGGGATGAAGAATATACCTCATATTTAAATAAAAAAAGCTAAAGAATTATTTGTAACCATTGTCCCAATTTTTTTTAAAAAGTGAAAACGAATCTCAAATAAATTATCAAAGAATTATAAATTTAAAAAAAAAAATTTTTTTTTTTTTTAAATATGAGGGTATATTCATTATTTCACAGTTTTTTATTGAGAAATTGGAAGAAAATGGATAAAAATGATGGTTTGCGCTATCAAATTATAATTAAGTGAGAAAATGCCAAAAAAATAAAAGGTATGGCTATTTTTCGCAATAATAGTGAAAGGTATGGACATTATGTGCTAATTACTTTTTTATTAATTTATTTGGGACTCATTTACGCTTTTCAAAAAAGTTAGGACTATGTTTGTAATTATTTTTTTCTTTTGTTTCATTTAAAAGAAAGGGTATTTTCATCATTTTATAATTTTTAATTGAGAAAATGGATGAAAATGACCTATTGCGCAATGAAATGTGAAAATAAGGGTGAAAATGACAAAAAATGAAAGGTGGGGACGTTTTCTACAATAACAATGAAAGGTGGGGACATTTTATCCTAATTACCCTATTTTAAATTATCGACTCTCAATGTGTACTTTAGAGATACCCCTCAAACAAATTTTCGACATGCCATGTACGGTGCCTTATACAAAAATTATATAAAAAATAATTCAACATATAAATCATCTCCAACTTGTCCATGTCTTAATTTTTCAAAAAACTTACATTCCAACATGTTCATATAACTCATGTCGTATACGCACACGTATCTCATTTCCGTTCCATTTAGATGTACATTATGCCTCTGATCTGGCGGCTCACCTAATCCCTATCACTATCAAGAGTCAAATTCATGAATTTCAAGAGAGTTCTCCAACTGTACTTCCTACATATTGTACTGATAAGTGGACAACACCATTCATTGTCATACTCGTGTCGAGCAAAGAGGAGAGTTGTCATCTAGTTGATTAGGCTGACGTTACCTCCTCAGATGGGCGGAGTACTGTAATTTCATGAATACAGTGTCGTCGTCTTTTCGACTGGGGTCTAATACTGAATGAATTGGCCAAGGAGATGTTTGTCCGGATAGGACTTTATTTGTTTGTGTTGTATTCTTAGCTCGGTTCTACTTATGCCATGTGATTGTAAGATGGATAAGAACATTTCCCTTGTTAGTAAGTTTTTTTATGCTTAGCCAAGCTTTCATTTTTTTACACATGATGACAATACTGCTAATAGGAAGCATTGTTTTCTAATTCCTAGGATTGGGACTATTGCTCAATTACAATACCAAGTCGGTCAAGATGACTTATTGTTGGAATGCAATGTTTGTGACACATCTACAAGTTAAACATGACCTTATGACATTACCACCTTGAAAACTGATCTCAAAGGCCTCTCCCATCCCATGTTAGTTAAAAATAGAAGATGTGTGTTATCAAAGGCTTCAAATCTATTTTCCCAACCCAGCAAAATTCGATACATAGTGGCCATGTATTCCGATATTTGAAGATTCCTATAAAATGACACACAACAAGGAATTGTTATTGGTTGCATAAAATTATAGAAAGGACTAAACTCTTATGGAATGCTTGGTGATAAGTATTAAAAAGGAAAAAAAGTCAAAATGTTGTACATTGTACTATTTCATACTACCAGTACTACATACCTTGTGGATGTTAGAGTAAAAGGGAGGTTCAACTCACTCTGACCCAATCCGACCAACATATTTTGCCACCTGTATAAGTTGCATCTTGTTTCGAGCCGGTTACCGCTAACAATTAAAAAAGATTCAGACGATTGTGTAAGGAACAAACCTCCTGAGACAAAGTCTTAAAAAGGAGTGCTTTATTAATGAGGATAACAATTGAAAAAACAGTATGCGTCCAAGGGGCGCAAGCACACGAATACTAAAAAGAAATGTTTTAAAGTTAAATTAAGAAATTGAAAATTACATGTTCTCTATTGAGAGTGTTTGATTCGGGGTCTTTTTCTCTATGTTTCCTTTCTTTTTTATACTCCCTTGATAGTTTCTTTGTGAAGAACTGCTTGAAAACTACTTGGTGCTCTATAACTACCCACTTTCTTCATGATGGCTGACTTGTCATGGAATTGCCGTCTCTAAATGTTGCCATTACTCTTGTCATTTAACTGCTTAAACCGGGATTCTTGGATCGTAGGGTGTGATAAGGTTGCTTAATAACCACTTCAATAACTGATGTACTGGATAACCATAATACCTTATATTCGCTCAGATCATGGGCAACTCGAAAGTTTGGGTGAGAACGGGATCATCGCTCTGGGTGATCGTAAGACACTCCATTCGCTCAGATCGTGGGAGTCTTGCAAGCTTTGGCAATGATGGTACTTTGTTTGTGGGTCTCCACTGCATTCATTAATGATTCTATTTGGGCCTTTATCCTAAATTTCCTAATTGGGCTTCATTCCTTGGACTATTCAATTTGGACTACTCTTTTTATGTCAACAATTACCCCCCCCCCCCCCAATATGGCAAAATTAATATCAAATATTAATGTTTGCCATATTCTTCTTTTGTATTTTCAGGCAATACTTGAAATTCCCAATAATTTCAATCGTTATTTCTGTTTGATGGTAACCCTTCTATAGCCTGAAAAGGTGTAACGTTACAAACTATAAACCCAAAAGACACGCCACTTCGTCACGTCCTTACCTTCATGTCTTTACATCATGCGTTCTATAAAAGTCGCCGTCCCTTGTCTTGGTTCCTCACTACGCTTCTCAAGAACCCTTCAAAATTTCTGTACTTTGTCTCAAATGGCGACTTCACAAACTCATTCCGATGATTCCTTCAGTTTCGAGGATTTCTAAAACCTTCTTACTAGACCGTATATAAATTCAAACTTCTTTTCACAAGCCAACGTTGACCTTCATGAATTCTATCTAGGTCCATTATTCAATGATGCTAAAGTGGTCGAACGAGCGACAGTGGGTCAACTATTCCCTTACACTGAAGACCCACCTTTTCTGAACTCCCTACCATTGAAGCCAATTCACGATAAAGGTATTCGTACTTGGCCAAAAACTAATCATAGTTTTCGTAGATGGCATGCACGTATGGTAAATTATGGTCACACCAAAGTGATTTTTGATTGTGCTAAGATTTTGGACCTATTATAAATTACCATTTTTCCCCCAACTTATGACCCATAGCTTTTTCTAATCGCCTTGAGTTTTTTGTCTTCTGAGTACAACACTTTTGTTTTCCCTATTGGCCTAATGTCTATTACTTTAAGGGATGTTGGAGCCCTAGTGAATCTTCTGCCCTCGAGTGATACCATCTTTCCTGGTATTTTGATTTCCAGTGTTGCCCCAAAGTTTGAAAAGAAAATTACTGAATCTTACTCAGGCATACAAGGCCTTTATACTGCTTCCAATTTTGACCTTCCTTCAGGTCTGGCTTTGTAAATATGTTCTGTGTGTCCCCAGCCTGAAACTCTCTATGAGTTATCTGCCTCTATCGCTTGAATTAGCGCGTGGCTGGTCTTTGAATTTATGTTCATTCTTTTTAGCCGCCTTTTATAGAGGCATGACTTCTGTCCAATTCCAATTAAGGAATGGTGCGTCTCCCACTAGCAGTGGGCCTCTTGGCTTGCTCAATTGTGGTTGAGAGTCTATTTTCCACAACGTGGTGCTCCACCATCTCCTCCTCGAACAGTTAGCTACTATGGGCTATTCATTCATCAATTGAGCCTTGTAAATATGTCAAATAGGGATGTTTTTACATTCTTTTATAATTTGAATTCAACGCCTTCCTTTTTCCATTTTTCTCCTCACCAAGTCCCTCTTTATGTGCGGCCTCGTTCTACCTTAATTGAAGTGAACACTTTCTTGCCCATTTGGATTCAATTTTTGGTTGGGAAAGAAATGTTCCATGACATTGTCACTGGAACAAATGCCAAGGTAGTGGTTGAGATATATGCTTCCCAATTTTTTGCTCGCCAACTTGATTTTGGCCAAATGTGGCATGTTCCTCCTTGTTATTTTAAGAACTTGACAAAGCATTTCTATACTATCAATAAAACTGAGGTACAAGCCATTGATGCTCACAATAATCTTTTGGTCAAAGGTTTCTCTTTGGCTCCTTTTGACCAACTCTGGCCATATGTGAAACGTGAGGTTGTTCACAACTGATGCTAACCGTGTCTTCCACCTGTTGGATCGATCAGATACTTCTTTTACTTCTCATATCCTAGCCACCCATGTGTCCATTAGGAATCCCACTTTTTCTCCTCAATCACCACTTATTCACGCTAAACGTCCTATTCTTCCACTTATTTCTCCACCTATCCAGTCTACTACAGCCAAGGTGCCCCCAGCTGCAAACGGTCAGATTTAGCTTCTCCAATTTTGCAAGGTGGTGATGATGATGTTGATGCCCCTCTCATCCTCAGAAAAAGGTAATTGAGTTTGTTTATTCATGAAACACCATCCTTCATGTGTTAATGCTTTACCTGAATTTTTCAGAAGAGTTCCCCCTCGAAGGCTCTAGTCTTAGCATCTCATGTTCCATCGCCTCCTGCTGAAACTACTTCATTTAAATCATCTAATGAAAGGACTATGCTTAAAGAGAAATTCTTAGTCCCAGAGTCTTCATCACAGCCAGTTGAAGTGCTGCCATCTTCGCAGGGCATTGACCCCCTAAGTGTTGAACCAGAAGGTAATACATATTTTGATATTTTTACCCTTGCTTGTACGATTGGTTTTCGATTCATTACTTCTTGAATTCTGTAGAGGTTCCCATGGACCTACCCATTGTGGCAAAGTCTACTCGATCAGATAAAGGAAAATCTCCACAGGTAGCAGAGTCAACCGGTGATGTGCCTGAACTTCCCAAAGTTGCTGATGAGGAAGCCTTTTGCTTTTTTTTTTTTACTTCGTTTACTGCAGTGAAAACATTAAATGCTTGTATTTTTCCTTACAGAGTGTCGATACCATTGTGCGCTCCATCCGGTACTTGTTCACTTCTTGGGGACAAGTAAAGACATCCAACCCTTCTTCAACCAGTCATCCTTCTACTTTTTCGGAGGAAAATATGAAGACTCTCAATCAATCAGTGTTTGAGTATGTTTCTTTATTGGACATGGATATTGGTAAGGTTAGTACTGCTAGACAAAAGGATAAATTTGAGCTCTTGAACACAAAATTGGCACAAGCACTTACACTCCGTCGCTCAATGTTTCCTCTGACTTTAAGACGACGTTGAAGGTTATCCATTCTGAAATCTTCTCCTTGCTAGCCAAAATTGCGTATGTGTTATGCACTTATCATCTTCATCTTCATTCTTTTCTTCAAAAAACCAACTTGCTTGCCATCGTTTAGCATCTCATATAGCTGATCAACCATTTTCCTCTTCGATAGAAATGGATCATTTGATCTATTGTCCATTTTCCTATCTGTCTTTATGTCACCTTCGGTATGGGAGATATAGGAAATGTTCTTTAGCCAATGAAGGTATTCTCAGTGTCTCCATTTATGTTCTCTATAGGGAATTCAATGATGGAAGACGATTTGCAAATACCTTTCAGGCCACTTAGCTTGCTGAGAGTGCTTATCAGCCTCCTTACCTGCTATTGTAGCAATGTAATTAAGAAGGTGGTTTGTGAGTGCTTTTCAGCCTTTTTGCCTGTTGAGAGTGCTTCTCAGCCTCTTTGCTTGTCATTGCAGCAATGCGATTAGGAAGGCGATCAAGGCCAGTTCACCACTTTTCTTTGTGATCGATAGAAGCATGATGACAACCTGCTCCCAATTGTAGCCTATAAAGCATTTTGTATTTTGTATCTCATAATTTGTAATGAGTATTTGATAATAAAGAAATTTATTTAAACTTACTTCGTTCTTGTATTATTTACTTATGATCGCTTAGCACTATTATTTATTCATGCTTTTATTTGTTCACTTTCCCATAAAAAAGGAACATACTTTTTTAAGTATTTGCCATTAATAAATCTCACGTGCTTAGTGCCGTCTAGATCTTCTAAATAATAGGCTCCATTAGGCAATACACTGTTCACTTTATACGGCCATTCCCAATTGGGCGACCACTTGCCATACTTTGGATCTTTACTATCCAAATGGAGTATTATTTTCCAAACGAATTCGCCCAGGCTAAAAGATTTGGCTATAACTTTCTTGTTATAAAATTTAGTCATCCTTTGTTTTTGAATTTGTAATCTATCTAGGACGTCCAACCTTAATTCGTCCAACTCCATTAGGTTTTGGATTAATGACTCAGCAAACTCACCATCACTTAATTTATGTTGCAAACACACTCTGATTGATTGCTTATTAATTTCCATAGACAAAATAGCTTCCTGTCCATAAGTTAGTTGAAAAGGAGTAACTTTGGCACTTGAACGAGGCGACGTCCTATAAGCCCAAAAGGCTTTGTTTAAAAATTCGTGGCAACTCCTGGCATTTTCATTTATCATTTTTTTATGATATTTTTTAAAAATCTTAATAGAAGATTCTTTCTGTCCGTTAGATTGAGCATAATACGGCGTGAAATTTACTAACTTAACTCAAAACTCGCTCAAGAACTCCTTCACTTGATCTCCATTCAAGTAAGTTCGTTGATCCACCATCAAAGTTTGTGGAATCCCAAATCTATAAATAATATGATCACGGATAAAATCGATGACACTCTTCTGGGTGATCTCCTTTAAAGGTATCGCTTCTACCCACTTAGTGAATAAATCTGTTACAACTATTACAAATGTATGTTGCTTGGATGATGGGGGATAAATCTTTCCTATCAAGTCTATTGCCTAACCCTTGAACGGCTAGGGTTTGATAATGGGTGTCATTTCTCTTGCTGGGACTCATTGTATCGGACCATGCTTTTGGCATGCTAAATAACTCTTCGCATACTGAACACATGATTCTCCCATTTTGGGCCATAAATATCCATTCTTAATAATCAACCATCTCATCCTTTGGCCAACTTGATGAGTCCTTCATGCACTTCAGCCATGATCGTTCTGGCTTCTTGCAAACTTACACATTTTAGTAGTATACCATCTGAGCATTTCTTAAATAACTCTTCATCTATCAATACACAATTCAACGAACGTAATTTCATTTTCCTACTCTTTCCTCATTAGGTTCTTTGAAGAACCTTTTAATCTCTGATCTCCAATCTATTGCATCTCCATCTTGTATGCAATGAACTCCGATCCTTCTCGCCCTCCTTTGTACTACGGGCAATATTATTCCATATTCACAAGTAGATTTCCAATTTAAAACTTTTGAATAACCTGAGGCCATTTGGCTAACTCATTTGCTATGTCATTATACATCCTATTAACACATTGAAGCTCTACTTGGTCATATTCTTCCAACAATTCTTGAGGGAATTCGTATTGACTTACAATGGAATCATTTTGGCACTTAAAATCACCAATCAATTGGTGAATTACCAATTGAGAATCGCCCCTCATAATCACATTCTTTATTTCCATATCTATCATCGACTCTAAGCCCATAATTAAGGCTTCGTATTAGGCTTGATTGTTGTACACATCCTACCCAAAGTGAATACGAATTTGTAACAAATCTCTAAAGGATTTATCAATGTTATTCCTATCCCTGGACCTTTAGAGGTTTTTGATCCATCGAAATATAAAATCCAAGATTTTAATTCGAATGAATTGATTTCTAATTCAATCTCCTCAATCATGTCAAGGCATGGATGATCGGCCAGAAAGTTAGCTAAAGCCTGATTTTTTACTGCCTTTTGGGGTATGTATTTTATTTTGGATTCTGACAATACTAAAGTCCAAAGGACTACGCTTTCGTGTAAAATATGGTGAGAAAATATATACATAACCAAATTTACTTTAGAAATTAAGCAAACGGTTATAGACCTTAAATAGGCCCTTAGTTTTATACATGTGAAATATAAAGCAAGACATAATTTTTCAATAGTAGAATAATTATATTCACATTTTGTTAACTGTCTACTCAAATAGTAAATCGTCATTTCTTCACCAAATTGGTCTTCTTGTGCGACCATCCCAGCTGATACATACACTTTCATTGGTCGTCCTTGGATTGGTGACACCAATACTGGTAGACTTGAGAATTATTTCTTTAGGCTTTTAAAAGCCTTTTGATGCTCTTTTTTCCAGACGAATTCGTCCTGATTTTTCAACTTTAAAAGAGGTGAAAAAGCTTTCGTTCGCACTGCACAATTAGAGATAAAGCGTCTTAAAAAGTTTACTTGGCCTAGAAATCTTTGTAATTTTTTTTTATTGTTAGATGATTTGGCCTCTAAAATGGCATTCGCTTTATTTTTTTCGAGTTCAATCTTCCTTCTGTGCACTAGAAAACCAAGGAAGTTTCCCGCATTAACACCAAATGCACATTTCAAAGGATTCAATTTTAGTTTATATTGCTTCATTCGCTCAAAATGGTCTTCCTCTTTAACGGATTCGACCACTATATCATCTACATACACTTCAACAAACTTGCCTATCATATCATGAAAAATCAAGTCCATCGCTCTTTGATAAATTGCCCCCGCATTCTTTAGGCCGAAAGACATAACTACTCATTCAAAACATCTTAAAGCTCCAGGGCATCTAAAGGCAGTTTTGTGTATGTCTTCCTCAACTATGTAAATTTGATTGTATCCTGAATACCTATTCATAAAGGAATATATTACGTGTCCGACAGTCAAGTCTACTAAAGAATCTATCGTAGGCGTTGGATATTTATATTTGGGCGTGGCTAAGTTTAAGTTTCTAAAATCTATCCACACACCCTTAATTTAACATTCTTTTTTAATACCAGCATGCTATTAGACAACCACTGGACATATCTGGCCATTCTAATAAAACCTTCTTTTAACAATCGCTCTATTTCTTTCTTAGTTTTAGGAAGTACATTAGGGGCAAAACGCATAGAAGGATGCTTGTGTGGTTTAAAATTTGGATTAGTTGGTAATCTATGTTCTCCTAAATTTCCATCTAAACCAGACATATGTTCATATTCTCAAGTAAAACAATCCTTATATTCTTTTAATGAAGCGATTAATTTATTAGTAACCTCTTGATCGAGCATATGGCTGACAAATGTTGGGCGATCTTCCCCTTTGTCGCCAATATCAACCTTAATCAGAGGGTCTTATACTTGAGTGTATCCAAGCTTTGTGATCATCATTACTTTGTTGTCCATGTTCCTTATAGGCACTTCCTCTTCTAAATAATTCACCATGTTGACTTCTTTTCCAATACTCTGCTCCAACTTGAACACTTGCCAATTTGTTTCCCAATACTTTTAATACTACTTCTTCTTTCGTCTGGTTTTACATTTTTCATTGAAAGTCATTAACTTGGCTTTGAAGACCTGAATGTTGGCCATTTGCCTTTGTTGCTGACAATTCATTTAAAGTTCTTTGATTAACTTTTTGCCAATTTTCTATGGCCACTATCTTTGGCCTAATTTGATTGAACATTTCATTAAGTGTATTCACTGAAAATGGCTCTTCACTCTGTGCAAAAATTTGGTTTCTTCTCCATCTTGGACTACCCTAATAGGTCCATAATTTCCTTCGTACTGAATCTTTCCACAGAGTTTGCTTATGCAACAAAGGGTCTATGATCTGCCTACGTCACTTCTGCTTCGCCCTTGTCATTCCAAAATGCTAGGCACTGGTGGAGGGATGAAGGTATGCAACGACTCTTATGGATCCAATCCCTTCCTAATAGGACGTTGTAACTAGTAGGGCCATCTATTACAAAAAAACAGTGGTCCTAGTAGTTGTCCCTACAGTTATGTCCAGTGGAATAACTCTTTTAGCCGAAGTTACTCTTCCATTGAAACTTGTGAGAATGACATCTGTTGGAATCATACACTTTCTATCTTTGCGAACTTCCTCATCATTCTGGATGAGATGGTGTTTATGGCTGCTCCATTATCAATGAGTACTTTCGCCACAGATATACCATTGACTAAACCTTTCACGTACAATTGCCTCAAGTGTTTAGTTAATTTCATAGCTGGTCTCTTGAAGATAACTTTTTCAACACATTTATTTCCACTTCCTGTTTGTCCTCTATTGAATTATTTTCTTGTGGTAACTCAACATGTAATATGTCGCACTGACCTTCTATTTCCTGAATTCCATTTCTACAGTTTTCTAATATTTCTTCTTCAATTACCCATCCTATAGGGGGAGGCTATATTTTTGGAGGTTGCCCATATTTCTCAAAATGAGGCACTCTTCGCTTTCTTTTGGGTATCCCATACAATACACAGTAATCAAAGGAATGCTCAAATGGTTCTCCCAACAAGTCTACCTTGCGAACACATTTTCGATGTAGTTGTTTTAACAACATATTGCATGATACTCCTCTCTTTCTTCTCTTTACTTCCAGATCAATTTCCTCTTCAATATCCGTCATATCATCATCCTCTTCTTCGTCGTATACCCCTCTAGATGTTTGGCCTTCTTCACACTCTAGCAGACATGCTTCCTCTTCGTTATCCTTCCTTTCTTCCTCTTTTTCTCTTTGTTTTTTAACTCATTGGCTAGTAAATAATTATTAGCCATGACATGAGGTAACATACCGAATTTAGTAAGGGGCCGATCTAGATCTTCTTCATCCTTTTTGTTTCCCTCAAACTTTGATCTCCCAAAATAACTTTCTGGCAGTTCTTCCATTGATTCACATGTACCAAGCTCTTTACTATCTTCAAGAACATTTTGATTAGCTACCTCGAGTAATTTAGGTGCTTTAGGAAGCGGCAATCCCTGTTGTTGTTTCATCATTCATCCATAATTTCGTTGAAAATGTCTTTGTTGGGTTCTAGTCATCTCATTAAAGAGTATCAGCCTTCCTGCATCATACTGGAATGAATGTCATACATTTGGTTGGCGAGGTTGCAGCCTAAATTTCCTCCCATTATTCATTGGCCTGAACTGCCTCTCAAAAGGCAGTCATCTATAAAAAGATGTACCTCGTCCTCCAACAAGTTGAGCGTTTTGGACAAAATTAGGGCGATTGTGATTCTGCCATATTCCTAGTTTCTCGTATTTGCAGTCGCTTCTTCTTTACATCTTGTACACAAGATATTTCCGTCTCATCCCCAGATCTTCTTCACCATCGTCTATAACCAATTTGAATCTTGACAACTTATTTTTGAAACCAGTCGTCACCATGTTCACCCCAAGTGTCTCTGGGTAACGATTTTCATCTACTGCCATTTTTTTCTTATTTTCGAACGTGATTCGCCATGATTCGATAGCATCCTATAATACATAATGAAAGACCAAGCAATTATTAGTCAAATGTGACCATGCATTATGCCACTTACAATGTTTTTTACCCTTAATTTTTTTAGGGCTTTGCAATTTATGCTTATCGGTCAATTTTATCTGCTTATCCTTACACAGTTTGTCAAATATAAGGTTAACTTTGGTCACATCGAACGAGAACGTCCTAGCCTGTTTGTTTTCATCTTTTATAGGCTCATTCTTTCCCAACACTCTAGGTTTGGCCACTATAGGACAGGCGTAAGCATCCCCTTTAATTAATTTGGCCAAACATACTTCAGTTTGATCGTAATATTCATCGTTGATAGTATGAACTTTAAAATTTGGGTCTATATAATAAGTTCATTTACTAGAGTTTTTCATTTGTTCTTCTTCTCTTATCAATCGTTCATACCTAATCACGTTCGCGCTGAGTTGGAACAGGTCAAGAAATTCTCTATCCTGGAATTTCTTCTTCAAATTAAAGCTCAAGTAACTTTGAGCGACTTTGACAAATTCCTTTTCAGGCAGAGGTACAAACATTCGCTCCTGGCTATTTTGAACTTTTGAAGGAAACCTTCTGCCCATTCATTTACATTTGACGTAAATTTGCCAAATCGACCAGGAGAAAAGTACTCCTGTTAATGAACTAGGGAATAACTTCATTTTATGATAGTCAGTCACTTTACCACTTTGCAATGTGAATCGCCCTATATGTTCTAGAGTAGACACTTCTTCTAAACCAGTGAATAATGAAAATTCTGGCATTTTGTACCCTCTAGGCCATGGATATACTTGGTCTACCCAATCAGGATATGGCTTTGTGTAAGTCGGCCTAATGACATGACGTACCTCAAAAGCCATTTGATCCTATACTACATCCATGATTTGATTCCTCAACATAACGTTGAGATCATATAGAATTCCTACAGGCTGGTTTACTGGTTAATTTGTTTAAGGCCTAACATTTGGTCCTTGGTTGGCAATAAAATTGCCATTATTTGGGCCATTATTACCGTTAGCCTAAGTATTTAATCCATCACTAACGCGCGAGACATTCTATCCATTATTCAGGATATTGTCTCTTATATTTGGATTACCTCCAGGTTTGTAATCACATTGCCACCATTTAATTTGGCGTTCCATTGTCCCCTGATTTGAAGTAGACGGACCAAATGGTGGTTCTAATCCTTGATTTAGGGCCAAACCAGGAAAATTATGTGATGAATTATGTCCTACAATGGTCCTGGTTTGAAAGTGGTTTGCAATAGGCACAACTAGCTGACACATTTGGCCTACTAACTTATTCATTATTTCATTCAATGTATTCAGTTATTTGGCCATGTTTTCATAATGTGCATTACCATTTTGGGTAAATCTTTCCATATTATGAACATGTCGTAGATTTACCTGTTCAACGATATCCTATGTGAGTTCTCCAAGCAATGTACACATGGTTCTAAAACTCAACTCCGTCATTGGCTCGTAGCGACTTTGACTGCTTTGACTATGTCCCTGTGTTCGTGGAGAACTTTGCTACTCCTCATATCGCTCGATCACAGACTGGACTACTCCTTAACTTGCTGGTTCCTTATCAGAATTCTTATAAGGTATAATGCTTCACTTGTTTGTATCCTCAAACACCAAACACCAATTATCCTACTTGGCGTGCCAAATTGCTTCGCGCGGGTTATCGCTAACAATTAAAAAAGGTTCAGACGATTGTGTAAGGAACAAATCCTTTGAAACAAAGTCCTGAAAAGGGGTCCTTTATTGATAAGGATTACAATTGGAAGTAAATAGAATGTCTCCAAGGGGCGCAAGCACACAAGTACTAAAAAGAAATGTTTTAAACTTGAAGTAAGAAATTGAAATTACATATTCTATGTTGAGAGTGTTTGATTCGGGGTCTTTTTCTCTATGTATTCCTTTCCTTTTTATACTCCCTTGATAGTGTCTTTGTGAAGAACTGCTTGACACTCTATAACCACCCACTTTCTTCATGATGGCTGACTAGTCATGGAATTGTCGTCTCTAATTGTTGCCATTACTCTTGTTGTTTAACTTACACACAACCAGGATTCTTGGATCGTGGGGTGTGATAAGGTTGCTTAATAACCGCTTCAATAACTGCTGTACTGGATAACCATAATACCTTATATTCGCTCAGATCCTGGGCGACTCGAAGGTTTGGACGAGAACGGGATCATTACTCTGGGCGACCGAAAGATACTCCATTTGCTCAGATCCTGGGCATCTTGCAAGCTTGGGCGATGATGGTACTTTGTTCGTGGGCCTCCACTGCATTCATTACTGGTCCTAGTTGGGCCTTTATCCTGAATTTCTTAATTGGGCTTCATTTCTTGGATTATTCAATTTGGGCTACACTTTTTGTATGTTAACACATCCAAAGCTAACGCTAGTCTTGTCAAAACCAACACAGCAAAGCTCACATTCGCACCAGCACCAATTGCATTATGTATCTTAACCACTTCCTGTAAATCAAAGATCAAAGAAGTTTCATTATTTGGTTATTTTTAAGAGTTGAAATAGTTTAAGTGTCGGACTTGAATCACGTAATGGAAGAAGGGAAAAAGAACAAAAAAACAAGTGAAAAAGTAAGATTGCACACTTCCAATAGTTAAGTTGGACATAATATCAATGATTGAAAAATTATGAATTTAATTGGATGGAAGTGGAAGCGTAAGGATCAAAATCATAAAGAAAAAAGATTCAAAAGGCATTAGAATAAAAGTTGAGGACTAATCTAGAAAAAGGCTGAGAGCTGGGTTATCGCATGCACGATAAAAGCAAAAATATGGCTAAAATTCAAAAGGGTACAATTCAACAAAATAGTGCGAGTGCGCATGGCGTGTACGCGCAAGGCAAAGGCAAAATTCAAGGACCGACACTACACTTTCCTAATTGATGTGAAATTCCTTTCTTATTCAAATTCTACACTACAATTTCCTAATTGACATGAAATTCCTTTTGCATTATTTCATGATCTTAGTGATATTTTTCGATTATTCTTCCCGTAATTTGTATAAAATGACGTTTAAGGGTGGGTAAAATCGGACTGAACCTGCCAAAACCTCCAAAACCGAACCAACCCAATCAGGTTGGGTCGGTTTTTTTATTGTTTTTACACGGGTTTGGTGGGTTGGTTGTGTAGGCGGGTTAGGTCGGGTCGGATTATTGGTTAACTCATGAAAATCAAATAAAACAGTCCAACCCAACCCGACTATATTTATGTTGTTATGATGTTATTTGGAAACTCTTAGAATAATATTATAAAACTTGGATATAATGTATTTAATGAAAAATAGTATAAGCAAATACACATTCAACGCAAAAACATTTTAACCACCAAAAACATTTCTTGCTTTCATATAATATAATATCGATCTGTCCATGTAACATTTTCGGGCATGAAGTGCCAAAATAATTCAGATTTTTTGTTCATTACAACTATGAAGACATAATATTATATAAGTCGTGAGTCAATTATAAATCCGCCCAACCCGATCCACCTACTTTAGTCTTTGTTGATAAGTTGTTCCAAACCGACCAACATAACCCAACCCGACCGATACTGGATTGGGTTGGATTAGGTTTCAACATT